>VXBT01005578.1:68457-89563 GCA_013400235.1 Oriolus oriolus
CAGGGATATCCCATGGGAATTGCAGGAATATCCCGCACCTTCCCGCACCTTCCCGCACCTTCCCGCCCCTTCCCGCACCTTCCCGCACCTTCCCGCACCTTCCCGCACCTTCCCGCACCTTCCCGCACCTTCCCGCACCTTCCCCCTTCCAGCATCCTAATCTCCCTCTCTTGCTCTTTATCCCCCACATCTCCTCATCTAGCAGGACTCAGGTGTATAATCCCCAGCTTGGCACCATGTTCAGCAGGAAGCCAGGGGTTGGCATCTCTCTGCCTGTCCCCTGACTGTGACTCATGGCTGTGTGTGAACAGCACTTGCCTTGGACAAAATAGTGTTTGTAGACACCTCTTGGGGAGTTCAACACCCTCAAAGTTACCAAAGTTATTTTGAATTCTCTCTGGATTGAGCAAACACTCTTTTGGGGATGGCTTTTGCAGGAAGCCCCTTTCCAGCAGCACACACCGAATGCAGCTATTTGGAAATGTAACCACAGGTTCTGGTGTTGGTTATGGGTATCCAGCCAAATTCTCCCTTGATTTTCCCATTGGACACTCTGATATCCAGGGAAAGGAGGTTTAAGGCCTGTTCTTGGTGAAAAGTGTCACCTGATCTGTAGCTGTGACTCAGAGAGAGTCACTGGAAGTTGACTCTGGTGAGAGGGGGATTTCAAGATTTGGAATTTCATAGCTTGATCCAACCACTCTCACTCTCTCTTTTCCTGTTTGCCAACTTGTCCGTGGCAGTGAGACCTCCCAAGGTTCTCTGGGTCAGCAGCTCACTGAGATCCTTCCTTCACGCCTGTTCCAGCTCCTTCCCTCCCATCCCTCCCTCCCTGAAGCAGGCTCAGGAGCATCTGTGGTGCTAAAGAAGCTGATTCTGGCCCAGTCCATGTCCTCTCTGGTGCTGCTGCATAGTTTTCTGCCTAATGTGATGTTTGCATTTTTCTTCTGGGGGTGATGCAGTCTGTGGAGAACTGCATCTGCATCCTGCACAACCTCTCCTACCGCCTGGATGCTGAAGTTCCCAACAAATACACCCAGCTCAACCACATGGCCCGGAGCGTTTACATGGACAAAACTCTCACGGGCTGCTTCAACAGCAGGAGTGGGAAAATGGAGGTAGGATGTGCCACAGAGGGATTGGGAATGCGATGTTTGGCCCCAGGCAGGGGCTGCAAGGGAAGAGCAGGATCTGAGCTCCCCGTTTCTCATGTCTTTGCAGAATGATGAGTATGGGATCCCCCTTCCCGAGGAGGATTTCAAACCCAAAGGCCCCAGCTGGCTCTACCACTCAGATGCCATCCGCACTTACCTGTCCCTGATGGATCAGAGCAAGAAGGATGCCACTCTGGAAGCTTGTGCTGGAGCTCTGCAGAACCTCACTGCGAGCCGAGGGCTGGTAAGAGCTTCCCTCCCCTCCACACGTGTGCACCCAAATGTGTCAGCACTTCCATGGAATCAGAGTCAGTAAGGTTGGGAAGACCTCTAAGGTCACTGATCACCATCCCTTCTCAGCCATGAAAAAGGAAAATATCCTCCTTAAACCTCAGGGCACCACAGCCAGTCTTCCCGCAGTGTTTGATCTGGTGGGATGTTTATTAACTCCAAACTCAGGGTCTCATGGGGGGCTATAATCAGCATCAAACACTGGGTTTCCAAGTGTCCCCAGTCTGCTGGTCGCAGCAGCAGCTGCTGGCATTGGCACCCTCCCCCAGGGCAGCAGTGAGGGCGAGCCCAGATGTGCACCTGTAGCCAGATGTGATGAGAGGCGGGAGAAGGGCTGAGCCACTGCCCGTGCGTGTCCTCCAAGGGGAGGTGGCTCTAATGACAGGGTGGGTTGTGCTGTGGATTGTGGTTTGTCCACACCTCAGAGCTGTCTGTAAAAGCTGTGACAGATGTCCTGACCCATGGGCACGGCAGTGTGGCGGTGCCAGGGGCTGGGTGATGCTGTGGCACTGTGAGGGACACGTCACAACCATGGCTCCGCGGGCCCACGTCGCTGCCCTGGGCAAGTCCTCGCAGGCTGCCTCCACTGGGACAGCCCCTGACTTGTCTGTTTGTGCCCAACTCCATCAATCCCAATTTAAATAAGGTGGATGGGGAGATAAAGAGATAATGATTCCAGAGGCAGGAGAGGCATGTCACGTGTGGGGAGTGTCCCACCCAGAGACACGGGTGACTCACACGGAGCCTTCCCTGCTGGGATGGCATAAACCTGCCAGCTCTGATCTCCTTTTGTCACAACGATTTCCATGCTAAATAATTGTGCACCTTGACTTTTGGCTATTTAACTAATCAGTGCCACGAACCAGAGGGTGGAGAGAGGCTGTCATGTATGGGTAGAGCTGGTCAGAGAAATGGGGCTGGAGTTTTGTGCTCCAGGGAAAAGAAAATGTCAGCAATCAACAACATTGCACAAGAGACAAACAACCAAACCCAGCTCTGACAGTGCTGGAGCAACTTAATTCAGCCTCCTGGAATGGAATGGCTGAAATTTGGATGTGCAGAAATGGCTGCTCCCCTCAAGGGTCTCTTTCCAGCTCAGAGCTGGAGGTGGAGTTGCTGGGTTTGCTGTCATTTGATGGAAAGGGAATCTTGGGAAGAGCACGGAGCTTGCTGTGATCCTTTAGCTCATAGAGGATGGCTCTGAATGTCCTTCAACTGCGCTTTACACACCCCAGTCCTGCTTGTGTGAACGTGGAACAGGGCACATGTTTTCCAGCCCCTTCTCTCCGTTCCCATGTCACTGTTGATGGACATGTGTCTCCAGCAGCCTTTCTGCTGGGGCAGTAGCTGACAAGTTCAGTTTGAGCTCTTTCAATAAGGGCAGTTTACTCAGGGGATGTGCTTAAACTAATCTGTCCTGACTGCATCCTGAGACCTTCTACATTTACAAGCATGAGATCACATCTAAGATGAGTATTTTTGGTCCTCAGATTGTTTTTTAAAGGCATCCATTATCTGTTCCTGAGCCATTGTGGCATGGCAGGGAGCCATGGAGGGCCAAGGCAGGGAGCTGCCCAGGGTGGTGAAGGGCAAGGGCAAAGTAGACATGAAAGCAAAACTTCTCCAGCTTTTGGAATGTCAGTTGAGTGACCAACTGCTCCACTGGGGCTCCAGAGAACAGCAGAACCAGCTGCATCACAGCAGATGAGAGGCGGACTTTTCAAATGTCACAGAATCATGGAATCATTAAGCTTGGCAAAGCCCTCTAAGATCATAAAGTCCAACTGTTCACCCGTGTTCACCACTAACCCATGTCCCCAAGTGCCCCATCCACGTATTTTTTGAACATTCTCAGGGATGGTGACTCCACCACTGCCCTGGACAGCTGTGCCACTGCTCGGCAACTGCCTTGGTGAAGACTTTTCCCCAGTATCCAATCTAAACCTCCCCCGGGGAAGCTTGAGATCATTTCCCCTTGTCCTGTCCCTGTTCCCTGGGAGCAGAGCCTGACCGCCCCTGGCTGCCCCCTCCCGTCAGGGAGCTGAGGAGAGCCAGAAGGTCCCCCCAGAGCCTCCTGTTCTCCAGGCTCCTGTAAGTGTGGGGAAGAGAGGTAGAACTGACAGAGTAAGTGGGATTATGGCAGCGGGAGAAAGGATTGTACAGTGCTCATTTTATGGTACAGCCACATTCCTCCAGCCCTGACGATCATCCCAGCTATTTCCCCCTGGCACTGGAGGTCATGGACATCTCTGCTCTCCCTCAGATGTCCAATGCCATGAGCCAGTTGATTGGGGTGAAGGAGAAGGGGTTGCCCCGCATCGCTCGGCTGCTCCAGTCCAACAGCTCTGAGGTCGTCCGGTCCGGGGCCTCTCTGCTGAGCAACATGTCCAGGCATCCTGTGCTCCACAAAACCATGGGTAAGTCCTTCCCTCATGCTGGATCCCAGCTTTCAGCTCTGTGGGATCTGCCCAGCTTGCTTTGTAAGCCCCATAAGGAGACTTAGCCAAGCTCCAGAACTGGGCAGAACAGAGACACTTCCTCTGGCCCCAAGGACAGTCACCAGTGCTCTGTGACTCGGGCTGTGCTTTACAGACAGTGACAAACCTGCAGGACCACGAAGGTGGCGGTGTTTTGGGAACTGAGTTTGACTTGAGTGCCCATGGCAAACAACACTGCCCTTCCAAAGGCCTGCAGCCCTCATTTTGTCTTGGAAAAATCCACAGATGACCTTGATGCCATTGCTGTCCAACACTTCAGTGCCTCCCTGCAGAGATAACTCTGCTTGGTGTTAACACAAATAGCATCGTTCACTTGTGCCAGATTGTGTTTGATTGTTGATTGGAACATTCCTCCACCTCTTTAGCTCACCAGGTGCTCCCAGATGTGTCCCGTCTCCTGTCGTTCCAGTCTGGAAACAGCAGCAGCTATGGGGAGATCATGACATCAGCTTGTTACACTCTGAGGAACCTCATCATGTCCAACCCCCACCTGGGAAAGTCTTACCTGTCCAGCAACTTGCTAAATAATGTAGTGAGCCTGTGCCGGAATGGGTGAGTGTGGGGCACGAGGCAGGGGCAGGGACAGAGCCAGACTGACCCCAGAGCCTTCCCAGCACCTCTTTGGAGCCAGAGTAGAGCATTACTCCTTCCTAATAAAGGGACCGGGCATGGTGGTGGGCAAAACTCCTCAGCACTGGTTTCTTGGAAACAGGCAGGAGCCATCCTGGGTGGGATTTGCGAAGGGGCCTCTGGAAATTTTCTGGTTGAATTTTAGGAAATTCTAAAAAGAACTGAAGCAGCAACATCTTAAAGTCTTTTAAAAATAGTACTTATGGAGCTTATAAAAAGAGGAGAAGTGACTTTTTACATGAGCAGATAGTGACAGGACAAGGAGGAATGGTTTCAAACTAAAAGAGGAGAGATTTATACTGGACATCAGGAATAAATTCTTCCCTGTGAGGGTGGGCAGGCCCTGGCACAGGCTGTCCAGAGCAGTTGTGGCTGCTCTGTCCCTGGAAGTGTCCAAGGGCAGGTTGGACGGGGCTTGGAGCAGCCTGGGACAGTGGAAGGTGTCCCTGCCCATGGCAGGGAGTAGGACTGAATGATCTTTAAGGTCCCTTCCAACCCAAACCACTCTGGGATTCTCTGATCTATGAAAAATTCCAGCCCTCAGAACAGGGGATGTCAGTGACTTCCTGGCTCCTGGGCTTCCCTCAAACCTTGTCATGAAGGTCAGGTCTGAGGTTCAGCACTGCAGGTACACAAGGATTGTCCTTAACTTTTATGTGCAAATCTCTTCATCTTTTTGTTGAATTATCCTCCTCAAGATGCAGCTCTGGGGGAACATAGACAGGAATTATTTTAAGTACCTCCTTGGTCTACTCCTGTATTTTACACCAGCTGAGCAATCTCATCATATTTTACCACTTTCTATTTTAGGACTTGGTTTGGGGCTTGGTGGTAGGAATTGTGTCCTGTTTGTTATCCATATTCCCTGCAGCACAAGCCTGTCAAGCCTTGCCAAGTTCTGTGTTCATTTCTGGCCAAACTGGTGTTAAAACTTCCATTATCTTTGACCATGTTCTCTCCTTCCTAGGCTTTCATCTCTCCTGCCATCTGTCTTTGTTTTAAAATGCCTTAGACAAGTAACCCATTGTTTTCTGTTGTGAAAAGCCATTTGCATGCCTTCATCATCCTTTGATAAAGTTCTTCCAATCCACCTCTTGTTCCCTGGCAGAGACACTCGCAGTCATTACGTGGGGCCTCCTTGTTTAGTTTGGGCCTGGGCCAAGGAGCATCGCTCTATTTGCTGCTTTTATTTGCTTCCACTCTCCAACGAGCCCAATTACCATGAAACCCAGCCCTCCTCTAAGCCCTCGTTGTTTTGAATGGCATTTACTCGTGCTGAAGTCCCGCTGTGGCTCTCTCAGACCAGTGCTCAGTAATTTGCTGCTCCAGCACAGCCTTGCACAACCTGGGCTGGGAACACTTTAATTGCCTTGGCTGCTGGGGATGAGCTTTGTTGGAAGTGACTCACTGAGCTGTGAGGAGTTACCAAACTCTGGAGATGTCTCCAGTCCTGCCTGGGTCACAAAGTCCTCCCGAGAAACTCCCCAGTTCTTACAATGTCCAAAACTTGAGTTGTTCCTTTTCCTCCATTATTTGTTTTTGTCCCCAAAGATTTTTATGCTGTTCAGTTCTTAGGGAAAAAGAAGAAGAGAACAATTTCCACCCAGGACTAATGTTACTTGTTCAAGCCGTATTATTTCAGGCTGTGCCAGAAGAGCAGATGCTGGGGAGACTTTGGGCTCTTGCTAGGTCACAAGGTGAAATTTTCCCAGTGTCGAATGGCACCTGTGAAGATAAACAAGAAAAATTAGGGTGGGATTTGTCCAGTCCTACATCAGAAAGAGCCTCCCCCCTCCCCAGTGCAAGTCAGTAAGCACCCCACTTCCCCGGGGGGCTGGCTGAAGCCCCCAGGTCCCCACTGCAGTTCTGAATGTGGTGAGTCCCACCTCATGAACCTCCTCCTCCCCAGCACTGCAGGCAGCAGAGACGGGGGACAGGGGGCTCAGGGGTGACCCAGTCACCAGGGAGGACACAGGGGCACCCTGCACCCTGGCAGGATTTTGCAGCGTTCTCTGTTAATCTGCCTCAGTTCCCTGTGGACATTCCCTGACCCCCAGGCTGGGGTTGGTGCCTGGGGCTCCCTCCCTGTGTCTCCTCTGCCACCTGCAGATGGTGCCCCGTGTTTCTGAGCTGGGCTCCCGCTGCCTCACCTGCTGCAGACCAGGAGCTCAACCTGCTCCAACAGCTTTAGAGTCACAGCTTAGAAAGAGACTCCAGGTTCCAGACCAGTGAGTTACGGATCTTGCCCTTTCCCGTGTTCTCCTCTCCTCCTATGTTTCTTTCTCCTCATGTGTCTCATAGCTGGATTCTGACTGAAAGGCAGAAAGGGTTCAGCAGTTTATCTGATGGATGTGGTTTCTCCTTCTTCCTGGAGCATCCCAGTTAAGTAATTGTCTGTGTCTCCTGCAGATGCTCTCATCTATGACATGGGGTTCGTGGTCATACGGGGTTCCTTCACTCTTCATTATTTTTAATCCAAGTTGCTAAAATATTGAATATTTCCTTCAAAATTTGGTGGTGTTTCTGAAAATCAAGCCGCTGGACCTGATTTGATGGGGTGTTTGCTTTCCTTTCATTTTTCTTCTCCAACTGTCTGAAAAACATTTCTCTGCTCGTTTTCAAGCAACATTATTTCACTAATTAAATTTAAATTCTCTTCATTAATTCTACTGGCTACACTCAAAGCTTTTTCCAAAATCTCTCCCTGTATTTCAGGCATCACATTTGCAGTTCATCCCTTTACCATGGATTTATTTCTCTTTGTTCCCTCACTTTTCACACCTTTGCTATTGCAGTTTTATTTTGCAGTCCAATTCCACCACAACATTTCACCAAAATTAATCTTTCAAGAAACTCAGGTCTTCCCTTGATTATTCCCTGTGCCAGAGGGGTCTTCTCATCCACACATTTCCAATCTCCCATTTCTTCCAAAAAATTCCACCTTGATGACAATTTTATAATCTTTTCACATCCTGAAGAAATCCTTGTTCTGGGAATTCCTTGGCATTCTCAGGGACACACATAAAGTTCGTTGTACTTTTGTCCTTTTAGGAAGGATTATTTCTCCCCATTATTTGATATTTATGGACGAAATTCTTGGTTTTTATGCCCCCATTCTGTTTCTCCCTGTTCCCCACCATCTCCTTCTGACTGTGTCTTGTTTATGCTTTGTTGAGTCTGTAGTTTTTTGGATGACTCCTGCCACTGCCACCAAGGGACATCTCCCTCATTGCCTTTCCACAATTTTTCATAATAACCAGACTGTCCTTAAAATCAACTTTGATTTTCAGGCAATTTGTTATTAAGGAATTTTTTTCCCCAAATCAGCTGTCCTTGATATTCTGCTCCGTGTTATCCACTGCTATATTCACACTATTTTGTTTGAGATATGCTGTTTACCTGCTGAAGTTGGCATCACAGCTCCACCAGTTCATACTCAGCTTTTTACACCTAAATTATAGCAGTCAGTCCTGCGTGAAACAGTGCCAGTCCTTCAAATGAAGAGTTTAGAAATTCTGCCTGAATTCATGAATGACTCAGGTACCAGTGCTGGTAATTTTGGCTTGAAGATACAAAACTTTTGAGGTGTTCTCTGGAGACATAGTGGCAAAAAGTGCATATTTAGTGTCATTGGAAGTAAATTATGTCAAAAATAAGAGAAAATTAGTCTGGCTTAGAAAGAGAGAAACAACTTGAAACTACAAGTCCTTGAAAGGGAGAGTCCAGTTCATGCTCTGCCCATCTGATCACAGCTACCCTTGGGTTTGTAGGGCTTTAATGGCTTTTCAGTCACAGCCAACATTTCAGCCAAAAAATGTTTTACAACATTGTCTTTCTGGTGACAGAGCATAGGGTGGTTATAACTAGAGAAGAGATTGGGCAATAAAACCTGTTTTTTCTGTCCCAAAGCATTGCTCAGGAATTTCTGGCTGTCCTCCAGCTCTCCATACAGCACCAGGAGCTGCACAACCCCTTTGAAGTTTATGACCAAGTTAAACTTGATCATTTCTTTGGTAACAGCTGCTGTGTATGTCAGAGAAATGCCCCAAAATTTACTGGATGTGGTTCCATCCCTCCCACACTCCAAGTGTGGAGTTGATGTCCCAGGTTCCTCCCAACCTATTGGCTCATTTGTTGTAGGCTTTTGGGGACTATTTTGAGGAATGTTTTGAGGACTGTTTTTGAGGACATGAGGTTTTGTGGAGCTGTAGCAGACAGGGAGGGTCCTGAGCTTGGTCCTGTTCTTCTCCATCACCCTGGGTGGGACAGGCTGGGGCTGCTGCCCTAAACCCAGAGCAGGAGTCTCCCACAGCCAGGAGGAGGCCCAGGAGATCAGGAGCGGCGATGGGAGCCAGCAGGGAGGGGATATCTGGGTATGAAATGTTCCAAAATTATAAAAGGTCCTGCGGTGACTCACGGTTTCGAGCTGTTACGTTAGCAGGTATCTGTTCCCTTGTGCTGAGTAAGGGCTCTGGGCTGCTTGCAGATGTTGTTATTGCAAAGGCTCCCATCCCTTGCCCTCTCCAGGCAGCTCTGAGCCCGCTCCTCTGCCCCCTCCCAGGAGATCCACCCACGCTGTCCCTGCAGACTCCAGTGAAGGCTTGGCACCATTTCCCTACTCTTTCCCTCTCTCAAATGTCAGACTCAGCTCAGTTTCATTTCATTCAGCTCGTTTTCCCACTCAGATCCTCCCCTCTCTTTCATTTGCCCTGCTCTGGTGGCAGCTGTTGTCACACAATATTGCTGAGAGAGCAGGGAGGGTGGCACTGACCCTGTTTGTGGCTGGCCGGGCTCCCAGCTGGAGCTGGCTCTGTCCAGGCGGTCAGCAGTGTCTGTGGGGCACTGCTCTGAGCCTGCCATAATCCTCCTGTTGCTTTCATCTTCCCAGCTCCTGTCCAAAAGCGGCCGAAGCTGCTCGACTCCTCCTGACAGACCTTTGGTCCAACAGGGAGCTCCAGAGTGTGCTCAAGCAGGTGAGGACAGCACTCCTGCTCCTGGAGTCAGGAACAGCCCTGGGTGCTCCCCTGCTGAAGTGGGGAGCTGGCAAAGGCCCTGATCCAGCAGCGAGGGCAGGGCCTGGGAGGAGCCCGGGGCACTCGGGGACCCGCCTGGGATCGGAGCAGGTGGCAGGGGGTCGCTGCTGGGACTCACTGTGGGGACAGAGAGGATGGTGACGTGCCCTTGTCAGGCTCCTTCCTCCCTGGGGGTGGTGCTGGAACGCTGCCCGGCACAGCCCTCGCTCGGGGCTGGGACACGCTGGGCGTCTCACCCTCATTTAGGGGATTCCCTTCACTGCAGTCCATCGGGTCCTGGACCTGGCAAGGTTCCTCCTCTCTTTCCTCCCATTTTCTTCTGTGTCCGTGACCCTGCCCTGTGGTTACATCCCCCCTGCAGTCAGGGTAAGCTTTCAAACCAAGAGGAGGAGTAGCTGGGGTTTGTTTTGCTCTCTGCAAGAGAAGCTGGGAAAGTGGAGAGCCAGATGGGCACTGAGCCAGCTCCAGCTCCCACTCCCATCCCCAGCTTCCAGCTCCCAGCCCCATCTCCTGCTCCCAGCTCCATCTCCCGTTCCCAGCACCAGCTCCCAGCCCCAACTCCAACTCCATCTCCAGCTTCCAGCTCCAGCTCCCAGTGGCTTTCTTTGAACAAACTGGGTTTTTCCAACTCAAGAGCAGCAGCACCTGCAGAGAGTAAAGGGCCAAATTAAAGAGAAGGAGGAGTCCCTACAAAGGGGAGCACCTGGGGGCAGGAGCTGGGCATCCAAACTCTGTTCCCATATTAACAGTGAGGGACTCTGCACAGGAGCTGGGGTAGTTTTGTGCCAGGCTCTGCTGACAGCCTGTGCCAGCTCATTTTGGTGTGGCTGAGTCACTCTGGTGTTCACACAAAAACTTACTGCACAGGGAAATGTCAGGGGAAGAGGATGGCAGTCTGCAGGGGCATTGGCATCATGCAAAGAGTTCTGCTCCTGTTTCAGGATGAGAAACTAAATGAAACAATACTCAGCAAATGATTAAATAAAAGTTCCCTCCAAAAACCTGGAGGAGTCCAGCTCTGGGTTGATGGAAAGCCATGCAAGGAAAAGCACCCTGGTCTAGTGGAAGGTGGAAGTGCCACCGTGGCAGGGGGTGGAATGAGATGAGCTTTAAGGTCCCTTTAACCCAAACCATTGCATGGTTCTATGATTCTATGGAGTTCATCAACAAGGGTGACAAAGGCACCCAGAGGGCTGACAGAGGAGGTTGGCTGAGAGTGAAGCACACTGTGCTCACTAACTGCTCTCAGTGTAGATATGCACTCACTGCACTCCATATGTTTCTGCTTTTGCAGCAAGGGTTTGATAAGAACATGATGGGATCTTTAGCTGGAACGACCTTCAGGACCCTCTCCTCCAGATTTTAGAGCCTCTCTGTGCACGTTCAGGCTGCAGGTGAGAACACGGCCCTTGTGGTGGATTTAGGGCACAGGAATCCTTTGAGATTGTTGCTACTTTTGATCACCCCAAAAGTGTGTTTGTGAGATTTTCATCCCAAATCTTCCCAGCCCAGTCTGTTTCTATGAGAGGTCAGGGGCTGTGCTGTCTCTGGGCCCAGGGCAGATGCTGTCCCCCCTGCCCAGCTGTGCATTTTGGAGATGCTCAGCACAGGTGTCACAGGACAGACAAAGCTGCTGGGCTTGGCTGTGCCTCTCGCTTCCTTTGCCAAGCAATCACTGATTCAGTGCATTTTTCCAAACCCTCTCAGGTGAGGCTTTTCCTGGGATTCTCCCTGGCAGTGCCCTCATTCCCGAGCTTTGAGCAGTGTTATGCAGACAGTAATCACTGCAGTAATGTGCAGTGAATTCCAGCACATCCATGGCTTCAGCCATTAGCCTTAGCAATTGTTTGAGCCCTTAATCCACCTGTCAGCCTCAGGTCAGAACTGAGACCCCCATTCTGTCAGCTGAAAATTCCAGCAGAGAATCCAGGGAAGAGAAACCGTGGGCAGAATTTCCAAGGCATCATTATGGGTTCATATTCAGTGTGAAATGAGGATTGAACCCATCAGGCACTTTTCTCTCATGATTCCCACTGAAGGGAAAAGCTTTAAGCACTTTGCAGATACCAGAGGTCTCTTGGGTGGTGTCTGAGATTATGCAGAGGGAATTATTTGCTCCCTTCCCCAGCATGGGCCTTGTGAGCAAACCAAGAGAAAACAGTGGCAAAGCCCCTTCCTTCCCTCTGCCCAGGAATGGATTTCATTTCCTGCTCTGGTGGGATGTTTTCACTGGGGCTCTGAGGAGCATGGAAGTCCAGGGTGAAAAGGTATGGGCAGCCAAGAAACTGCAGCCAGGCTCAGAGAAAAGATTAAAAGTTGGGGTTTGCTGTAATGAAAAGATCTCTTGAATGCTTTAATTATCTGGGGTTTTGCTTTTCTTTGTTTTATTCTTTTTTCCATTTCAGAATTTGGAGTTGGTTCATGTCCAGGAAGAACAACCCTTCCACAATTCCTTAGGATGTTAAAGATGTAGAGTTTCTGAGTTCAACTCAACTGTAAAGCAAACCAAACACATGGATTTTGTGTGGATGACACTGATATTTTTAAGCATTTTCTTCTTTTTAGGGGGGAGAAGGGACTTTGATATACTTTCTTGATGTCAATAATTATTTTTTTGCCAAGAGTGTGTCTGTGTAACTCTGGGTGTGATGTGGAGGTGTGTGCAGGCAGCACACGCAGAGCATGCGAGGGGAGCAGGATCTTCCTCCAGCTTAGTCCCCTGTTTTCCACCCAAAGTCGGGGTGATTGTGCAGTTTAACCCCTTGCAGGGTTTTATTCCAATTCCACCCTCTCCGTGCACCAAATACTGCCACGTTAAAAATTTGTCACAACATATTTTTATCCACAAACACAAAAAAAGTCAATTTTAAGTCAAGTTCCCCCTTTGCCATTATTAACAGATACACACAAGGATGCTCTTCTTTCCAAGGCTGGTTATTCCTAACAGTTATGAACAAGGGCTTCTTCTCTGCTTAGGATTTTTTCTGATAATTGTTAGCATTTTCTTTCCTGTCACATGAACTCTTTATCTCAAGAAGCAAATTGACACCTGCAGATTCCCTCCCAGGCCTCGATCACCCTTCCCTGAAGCTGTTTGTGGGGGGACAGTTGGGACACAGCTGCAGAGCTCGAACATTCCCAGGTCCTGATCCATTCTGAGAACCAGAACCATTCCAGTTCCTGACTGTACCTGGACAAAGGTGGCATTTGAGAAGCTGAGCAGGACAGGCCAAGTGTTTTTCCCCTGGAATCATTGACTGCCACAGGAAGGAAAGAAGGGAGGGATGTGGCCTCTTTAATCATATTTTGTTTTTATTGATCAATGTAAAGAACTGGTATTAATGTGCAAAGGAACGTGAGCACTTGTGTGATGTCAGGTTTGGAAATGTTTTATTTCTCAGGATCTCGAATTGCATTAATCTGCCTGTGATGCTGAGGCTGTGATGAGGGACTGCTGAGCTCATTTCAGCGCAACTCAATTCTTACAACCTTCCTCTCTCCAGAAGAAAAATATCCTCCCTGTGGAGGGGACCCAGCTCAGACTCACGGGGAAGGAGCAGCTGAGGCTGTGTTTGCTGCCTGTCCTGTACACGGGGTTATTGTGCTGGCTGTTACTCCTCAAAGGGTGCAGGGCCACAGGGCCCCAGTTTTCAAACATCAGGGGTTCAGGAGGTGCTTGGGAAAGATGGATTACGAGCCTGGAGATGGAAAAGCAGTCTCACTTTAAGTGTCAGGCTTCTAAATTGGTGGGAGTCAGGATGTTCAGTTCACATCCATGGGGTGATTTGTGCCCACTAAAGAACCCCTGCAAAGTTCGGGTTTGCTCTGCTGCAGCTGCAGGTGGCCCTTGTTGGTCCCCATTTGGAGCACAGGGATCTCTGCCCACACAGGGATTTCCAGATCACGATGATCTGCCCACACAGATCATTTCCAGCTGCTTTTCCTCTTGGGCTACAAAGGGTGGCTCCATCTTGTGCACTTTAATGAGCAGCCACTCTTTGCCCACGTTCAGTCGGGAGCTTTCTGTGCCGAGCTGCAGCCAAATGCGAGAGGGACAGGAGCCCCTTTCAAGTGGAGAGGCAGAACCAGGAGAGCCCAGTAGGACAGAAGTGTTTCAAACAGAGCAAAGAGCCCCAGCCCACGGGCAAAGCCCTTCCACCTCCCAGCAGTTCCCTTGCTGGCTGTGGGTTCCCAGATGCAAAATGTCCCAAATGCTTTGGGCAGGACCCATCTGTGGGTGTCCCCAAGGGCTGCAGTACCCACAGGGTTGGCTCGGTTTGGTGAAGTGCTCTGTGCAGTTTTGCCTTCGGGTTTGTTCTGTAATGACACTTCCAACACAAGTCCTGGGAGTGAATGCTTTTCTCTGGAAAACGAATTGGGGAAAACAATTACAAAATGGAATGATGGAATATTGAGGAAATTCGCTCTAACTGGCTGTGATTTAGGCTTTATTTTAAAACACTGCAGCTGCTCTCACCCCAATGCAGTTACTGAGTCACTGTACAGGGCACAAGGAGCTTTATGATAATCAGCTCACAATTCAGTTTACAGGTACTGGAGATTTCCTTAGTGAGTATTGGACTCCAGGAGACAGATTCATCATTCACATAAATTTTATTACAAAAACCATTGTTATGGTTGTTTTTATTACCCTTTTTTTTTCAAAGCTAACAAAATGATAAAAATAAAATCTGTTTCCAGACACAGAGCTCTTCCAAAGGTGACTGGGCACAGCCCTGAGCAATCTCACCTGGCTGGGACATTGTCCCTGCCCTGAGCTGGGCACACCAGAGAGGTTCCTCCCACTGAGCTGTTTTTAGGATGCTGTTTGTCCCTGCTTGCGAACCTCAGGGCAGAGCTCACTCAGGAGAGCCATGGGCTGCAGGAACCACAACCATTCTGCCATTCCAGGGCTGTTCTGCAGCTGGATCTTCCCTGGGAAATTCTCTGATAGCCTCTATTTTCCTCTCAGTGTCTCTTTAAAACCTGGACACCAGACTCCACCCAAGTCAGTGAAGTGACTTCGATGCCCAACTGTGAGAAGCGAAGGGAAAATCAGACTTACTGGAATAGTGGTGTTGCTCATAACCAGCAATTCTGGGAGCTCAGTGAGGCTCCCTCCAACATAAATTAATGCTGTTTTCACCTCCAGTATAATTTTTTTTCATTCTGGGGAGTTATTTCTTTTGAGGCATGATTTTAACTGTGACACCTTCTCTGATGAGCTGGTTTCCTGTTCCTTGCTCCTTGAAGAGCCAGGGTAGGGCACACCCTCAGGACAGGGACAGGGCAGGTCTGTGGCACAGGGATGG
Source organism: Oriolus oriolus (assembly GCA_013400235.1). NCBI lineage: Eukaryota > Metazoa > Chordata > Aves > Passeriformes > Corvidae > Oriolus > Oriolus oriolus. The sequence continues at coordinate 83,376 of VXBT01005578.1, forward strand.
AGAATTCCTGAGGGGGAAGAAGGAGCGTGGCCAGCAGCAGCAGGAACAGGAGCAGTTGGACACCCAGCCGTGTAAATAAACACCACCCTCATTGTCCTGGGCACAGCAGAGCTTTTTTGGTCTATTTTCTTATAAATGCTTTGTTTATTTTGTGTGTGTACAATCCCACCCTGGCATTTCAGAAGCCTCATGGACGAGTCGAAGGCAGTTTTATTCCTCTCTGAGCACACACCTGTGTGAGACCAACTCAGCCTTACCAGTCCATAGCTCTACAGTGTATTCTGTAAGATATAGGTATGTGAGAAAAACGTCTCCGAGTTTTGTTTTGGCTGCACTGTATGTATTTGCTTCATTGGAAAAGCTGAAATCAATAAAAATTGCTGGAATTTCTTCAAGCTTCCTGGTTTGGATGATTTTATTTTGGTTGTTTTGCCAGTGTTAGGAAAGAAGAAATGTCTGAAAGGTCTGACAAAACCCTGTTACCCTGCAGCAGGAGTCAGCTTGGACTGCTCTGCCTTATCCAACAGGAGTAAGGAAGCTGTAAATCCCATTTCCTCCATCCTGGCACTGCCCAGGTTCCCCAGGGAATGGGCATGGCCCCGAGGCTGCCAGAGCTCCAGGAGCGTTTGGACAAGGCTCTCTGGGGTGCATAGGGTGGGATTGGTGGGGTGTCTCAGGGTCAGGGTCAGGACTCAATGATTCCTGTGGGTCCCTTCCATCCCAGGATCTGCTGTGATTCCATGATTTCATCCTCAGTGAGTTTCTCTCCCAGGAGCTTTCACAGCCATCACTTCAGTCCATGAAAAAGTTAATTAACCATGGCTGTTATTTGTGTCACTGCTGACAGGATCCAAAGGCTGTGGCAGGGAAAACCCCTCAGTTTCTCCTGCACTTGCCCCGCCTGAGCTGTGGTTGAAGCTCCCTGGTTCTGATATTTAAAAGGTGTGGTGAGGGCGAGGGGATCTTCCCCAGTTTCTCTCTGGGCCAGGCTGGGCAGGCCCAGCTCGAGAAGTTCCTCACACAGAGCCAGCAGCTCACGACCCTCAGTGACCTCCTCTGGGCTGTGCCCCAGGGAATGATTTCCTTCCTGGGCTGAAGAGCCCAGAGCAGCTCAGGGCAGAGGGTGAGCGAGCCTGGGCTTGTGCTGGGACATCACAGCCCTTCCTGCTCTCTGCTCCATCCCTCTCCATACCTGATATTCCCTTGGAGTCTTTGTTGAGCTGTCACTGGGATGGGCTGTCCATGAGTGGTCCATGGAGTCACCTCTATGCCCATCTCACACAAGATAAGATTATTTCACCCCACATGTAGCACTTAACATTTCACTGTGCTGATGTTTGTCACTTATCTCCCTTTCCTTACTGGTCTCTAGTTCCCCAAAATTCCTCCATCCTCAGGAATGTCATTGATGTATCTGGCAGAGGAGCTTGTAGGAATCCTCCCCTTTCTCACAGGCATCACAGAATGGAGAAGGTAAATACCTGCTCTTCCCTGCTCCTCTCCTCCCTGAGTGCTCCTTCTTCCCATACCCCCTGACCCTCCAGTCTCCTGGCAGGTTGTTCCCCTCTACTGGGAGATGCTCTGACTTTCTGGCTCATTCTTCTGACTCCAGCTGGTTGTTCCTTCAACTGCTTTTGGCAGGTTTAGTGTAGTTTGTGTTGAACTTGGAAGAGGTTGTGAAGCCTTTCCTATTTTTGTCTTCAGCTGTTTGAAAAACACCTGCTGGTGCCTCTTTCTCCTGCTGCTTACCCAGGCCAGCTGCCTTCTGCCCTTCCTCTGGGAATTCCTCACTGCTGGGATGTGCTGGGATTGGGCTTCAGGATGATGAGTGCAGCCCATGTTGCCTGGAAACTTCAGCTCTCCCTTTCCTTTTCCCTTTAAAAGCATCTCCCTCTAAGCTGCTGTTTTGGAGCATGAGCCTGTGGTGCTGGATATGAAGGCTTTTGTTGAGCCCAGGCTTTTCCTGCTAATCAGGACCAAACCGGAGGCTGCATCTGCACCCTTCGGGGGCTCCCAGCCTGCTCCATGGAATTGCTGTTGGCAACATCAAAGGATTTGGTCTCCCCATCAGACCCTGCAGGAACACAAGCCCAGAGCACACGGGGAGAGCTGAAGGATGAACAAAGCTCTGGGTTCCCAGTGCTGGGGAGCACCAGGGTGTGCAAGCACTGCAGCAGCCTCACGGAGGGAACAAGGAAGCAGCACCTCTTGATCTCCTCCAGAAGACTCTTCAAAGCAGGCACCTGGCAAAGGGGAATGAGCTCAGCTCCGAGCTGTGTTTGGTATTTACTCGAGGCAAGGCTGAGGAATAATCCTCTGCCACTGCCAGGATCTCATGGACAGAGGATCCGCAGCCCACCAGAGAGGCTGGGCACAGTCTGTGAGCCCGTGTGAGGGACAAGGGACAGGTGCCACCCCCTGCACGTGGCTCAGAGCTGCTTTCCAGGAGCACCTCTGCTGCTCTGCTCCGGCTGCTGAAGGGTGGGTGAGCACTAAAGGATTAAGCACAAAGGCAAAGCACCCAAACTCAAATGTCTAAACCAGCTTCGGGTGGACCCAGCAGCCCTTCAAGGCCTAATTGCATTTCAGCTGTGATCGCTCCTTCCTCAGACGGCTCCTGGGCCCTGGCACAGCAGGGGTGTTTGTGACTGGCTTTGAATGTGGTACATCAGCAATTGTTTTATAAAAGCCCTTTGGGGAGCAGCACACCCAGCAGTCCTTGGGAGGATTAAATTTGACATCACAAACATCACCAGCTGAGGATGTCCAGTCTGCAGCTTCTTCAGGCATGAATCCCACCCGAAGTCACATCTAAGAAAGGTGCTATCAGTGACAAGCTGGGAGAGCGAGTTGCCTTTAACCAGCCTGGAGCGTCTACAAGATGTGCAGGTGAGTCCTGCTGTCCGTTCCTGAGCAGCTCCCTGGACACTGGAAAGGGCAGGACGTGCCAGTGGGGCTCAGCACACACGTCCAGCTGGGAAATGAATTCTTGCTCACCAGTGGAGCCAACACATGATCACGTGCTTGGACCTCTGTCCATGTACAGCAGGTGAAATAAATCCCAAGAAGCCACTGGGTCTTTTTGGGGTCTATCCTGTGTGTGGACACATGACAAAGGCCCATTTTTGGACAGGGAGGTCTGTGGACACACACAAAGACCACAGGGAGGTTGCAAGAAAAAGACAACCAAGGTGTGGTTCAGCTGTGCTGTGGAATGGGTCCCTTCAGAGCCCGGCTCCGACACTCACAGGCGCACTGATACAGCTCAGGTGTAACGGGACTTGGGGCAGGGTTCAAGGGGAGAAAATGGGTGCTACAGAGTGCAGAGCACCCACGGAGCACTCGCTGTCCCAGAGAGAGCAGGCACTAAATCCTTGGACACCATACAGGTCCTACAGCGCCTGGGATCTCCAATAATCCATGGCTCCACCAGCAAAGCCTCATCCCACCAGCCAGGCAGCCCCTGGCACAGCCCCTTCCCATCCCACAGCACAGCATCTGAGTCCTTTTTCTCTGCCTGTGGTGCTTCAGGGCACACCCCTTTCAGGACCATGGGATTCAGGTCCATGGGATTCCATCCCACAGGTCCCAGGCACCAGAACTTCCTGACTTTCCCAAGCCACGCCACTTCCTATCCAAAAGAATTCCATGGCCCAGATTCTACCCTGACCTGTGCCGGGCACCTGCAGGAAGCACCGAGCCCAAGCCAGAAACATCAACAGCCCCGAGAACCCCACAGCACCAACACCTCCTGCAGGGACACACAGGGCTCCTGCTGGGACAAACTGGCTCAGCAAAATCCTTCTGTCTCGGTTTCCCAGGTGCTGGGTGGGACCACCCCAAGCACAGGCTCTGCTGTGGCCCCATGGCCAGACACGGGGGCCGTGCCACAGCCCCCCGGGGCACCCTCTGGGGCACCCATGGCAGCCCATGGCAGGAGGCCCTGCCCCACAGGTGCCTGTGCACAGGAGTTTGGCATCGGCACCCACAGCCCCCTGGCACCCACCCTGGGCAGCTCCTCTGGAGCAGGGGCTGCCTCAGGAGAGGGCAGTGCTCCCACAGGGAACGGGCAGGGCTCTGGGCTCCTCTGCACAGCCCTCGCTGGCACCTCTCCCACATCACCCGGCCTTGCAGATTGCATCTTGCACAGAAGTTGTTACAGATCCCCGATTGTTCTTGGCCCCTTTTTCGGTGCTCCCTAAGCTTGTCTTTGTCTCAGGAGAGCCTTTTGAGGGACTTCCAGGAGGCATCCCAAGCACAGGGCCGTGTCCCTATCATCCAGCACCAGGAAGCCTCTCCTCTGCACTGCTGGGATGCAGAAAACGCTGCAGCTCTGCCTGAGCCTTCACAGCACCTTCTCCATCAGGGTGGGGGCATCAGTGACGTCCAGAGCAACATTTCCCAGATAAAGAAAACTGAGAGCAGTTTGTGGCATCCACTCCCGAGCCCCAGGAGTGCTTCTCTGACTCCTACCACAACTCCCTGCAGCTTGATCCTCTCATGCAGGAAAGGCTTTGGTGAGAGGTTTTGATGTAATTGCCTCCCTCTTACCCGTTCCTGGATGTGGTGGCAGCAATGAGATGAGATCCCTGGTGCAGCACTGAGATCCCTGGTGCTCCCAGCCTCCTCATCCCAGCTGATGGAGACCAAGAAGGTCACTGCAGGAATCTTTGCAGGATACGGGGAAATGCCACTGGGAAGGTGGAACTGCTGACAGGCATTTTTAGGAAGCAGATCTGGTCTTGATCAACACTTTGGTCAATATTTCAGGTCCTGGATGAGATCTCGGGTGTCCCAAAGGTGGGAGGTGGCCGGAGCTGAGCACAGTTCCTGCAGCAGTGCCAGAGCTCAGCTCTGTGTGGGTGCAGAGCCTGCAGGGGCCCTGCCTCGGCTGCCTTTCTGCAGCTGAGGAGCAAAGCAGCCAACCCCCCCAGGCTGGGCAGCAGGGAAGAACCCTCTTGTGTCCAAGGTGGGTCTGGCTTCCCAAGGGAATGCCATGGGAAAAAAGCAGGTGGAAATTTTCAAAGGTCATAAATCTACTGGAGGTTCCTGGCACTGCAAAACCCAAATACTTTCCCAGAGAAGGAGAGTTCCTCCTGCCTTTCCCTGGCGCTTCTCTCCACAGAGCCTCACAAGGTAAGGCTCTTACTGAGACAGCTGAGCTCAGGCAGTCCCTGTCACTGCTTTTGGCTCGCAGGCCAAGTTCCAGCGTGGGAGATGCCCCAGCCCGTGCTGTGCCGTGAAGGGCAGCAGAGATTTGCTTTGTGCATCTCAGTGCTTTTTTTCCCATGTTTTCTACTCTTTCTCCAGGAAGCCTCTTTCTCTCCCAGTACAGGTAAATCCTGCTTCAACCAACGGGGATCTCTCCCGGCAGAACAGGAAAATCAGTCCCACTGATTTTCCCAGAGCTGAAAGAAATGCTCAAAAAATGTAAAGGGAAAAATTGGAAATTATCTGGGAGCCTTTGAGTTCCACCGTCAGCTTTTCTTTAGCACGTTTTACCCGCGGTGAAAATTGATTCTTGCTGCCTTCCGGGGGAGGAGACGCAGCCAGGAGGGGAAGGACGCTGGAGAGGATCACTGGAGCAGGGTCACTGGCAGGATTTCAGCGGGACCCTGGTTTTCCCAGGCAGCAGCACATCTTCTGTCATTCTTGGCTGTGCACTGAGAAACTGGCTGTGCCTATCCCAAATATTTTTCTTTTGTTTTCCCGAGGGTAACCCAGAAGTCACACAGAAATGATTTCCCGCAGGACACGCCAGAGCAGGAGAAGAGGAGCCAGGACAGAGGGAGCAGGAGGAGATGTCTCAGGGAGTGTTTGTGGTATTGGCAGTGCCGGCTCCCTGGTACGCAAGCAAATCCCACAGCCAGCGCCCTCTGCCCCTGGAGCCTGGCCCAAGCTCCCCGGAGCAGCAGCAGCGCCGCTGCAGGCGCAGCCAGCGTGGGAAAGGAACGGAGCCACCGGCAGCCCGGCTGGGGCTGAGTCACTGCCCCGCCCCGCGGGAACAGCGCCAGAGAGAGCCTGGAGGGGCTCCCAGCATGGGCAGAGCGCGAGAGGGCGGTCAGAGGCACGGGACCGCGATGGCACCCCACTGCCGGGAACTGCGGCTAGGGCAGGGATGGAGGCACGGGCTGAGTCAGCGAGGGGCAGGGAGGGATGGATGGATGGATGGATGGATGGATGGATGG
>VXBT01005578.1:90846-109256 GCA_013400235.1 Oriolus oriolus
TGACTGTCAGGTCTCCAGGAAGGGGATGGGATGGGATGGGATGGGATGGGATGGGATGGGATGGGATGGGATGGGATGGGATGGGATGGGATGGGATGAGCAGACACCTTTACTCATGGGCAGCCCTGCTCAGCTTTGTCCTGGGACAGGTCAAGCTGAGCCCAGTGCTGACAGAGCCCAGAGCACGGGATGTGGGAATATCTTCTCGAGGAGTGTCCCCTGCCACCACCCTCCTGCCATGGACCATCCCTGCAGGGATGTGCCAGCACATTTCCGGGGCTGTGCAATCCCCAGAAACCAGGGCCGGGGCTTTGTCCCACACNAGACACCTTTACTCATGGGCAGCCCTGCTCAGCTTTGTCCTGGGACAGGTCAAGCTGAGCCCAGTGCTGACAGAGCCCAGAGCACGGGATGTGGGAATATCTTCTCGAGGAGTGTCCCCTGCCACCACCCTCCTGCCATGGACCATCCCTGCAGGGATGTGCCAGCACATTTCCGGGGCTGTGCAATCCCCAGAAACCAGGGCCGGGGCTTTGTCCCACACATCTCCTTGGGTCTGGCAGAGGGAGGGACCCTTTTCCCCTCCACCTGAGCTGGGGGACAGGAGCAGATGGTGGCAGGGAACATGTGCAGTGTCCTGCAGCCCTGTGGCTATTCTAAGGACAGAGTGGTGACCGTGATCCGGCAGCAGCAGAGCCACAGGCACTCCCATGAACTGTCCAAAGGGGATTGCAGCCTGCCCAGCTCCTCCACACCTCCAGTGCAGAGCTGGGCTGCTCACCACGGGAGCACCAGGGGGGCACAGCCCAAGGCCAGGCCCTGAGGAGGAGCCAGGCCGAAGTTGTTGGTGTGTCCAGCTTTCCTTTGGGAAGATGCTGCAGGGACAATCCCTGTGTGAGAGCACTGTGGCTATTTGTGTCCATGTTCATGGATGTGCCACTGGGCTGCTCCTCCTTCCCAGGAGGACCAGGGACCACGAGGTGCCCATGCCCAGGCTGTTGCCACCGCCCTGTCACCCTCCCCTGGGACCACAGTAGGCAGAGGAGCTGGGGACAAGCAGAGACACTGATGCTGGTACCATGACAACCTCTTTCCTTCAGCATTCAAGGCCCAGCCAGGAGTGGGTTTCTCTCCTTTCCAGGTGCCTGTTTGGGCCCCTGGGTGTCTGTTCTGCTGTGTTTGGGAAGGTCCCAGGCCATTAACATGGGGACCTGCCTTGGTCCTGAGCTGGCTCCACAACACCCTGCAGGAGAGGCAGCTCAGGCACCCAGAGAGTTCCCTGTGCCTCCTCCTTCCTAGAAATCCTGGCAGAAAACTCCTCATGTAACCTCAGATGCTCTGTGATACCCCCAGACACCTGTTTGGAGCAACCTGGTCTCGTGGAAGGTGTCCCTGCCCAGGGCAGGGGGTTGGAACTGATGATCCTTGAGGTCATTTCTCACCCAAACCATTCCATGGTTCTCTGATTATGTGTTTTTGAGCCTGGGGGGTCTCCAAGCATAATTTATTCAGGACAGATGTGCCAGCAGTGCCAGCAGTGCTGGTGCAGGGCAGGTCAGCTGTGCCAGGTGTGGAAGCAGAGGATGCCCACAGCACCGGCCCTCCCATCTCTGTGGATGCAGTTGCAGCACTGGCAGCTTCCTGGGTTGTTTTTTTTAGGCTGCCACCAGCACCTGTCCATAAACTGAGCTCAACAACCACATCTAGGAAGGTTTCCCCAGCTTCCTGGCCTTTATTGCTCCTGCCCTGTTAGGAGGAATCTCCAAGGATCAATTCACCCTCACTTGGACAGCTTAAAATCAGACACTGAAGTCTGAGATGGCTGCTCTGGGTTCCCTTCATAGCCAGTGGAGAGGAATAAACTGCCCACCAGGCAGGGGTGGATGGAGGGGCAAATGGACAGTTTTCTGTTCCTGCTGCTGGCTGAGGAAGTGCAGATTAAGACAAGGAATGCTCAGGCACCAGAGAGTGGCCCAAACCTCATTCTTTATGTTCTGGGAGAGCACAGGCACAGAACCCACACTATGAAACTGCCCTGCAAAGGAACAATCTTCTTTCTTTCCAGGAAGCCAGACCAGCTCTTGTTGTTGGCAAACAACACACTCCTCATGTCTCTGACAGGAGCTGAAACTGCAGCCAGCCCAACAAAGGAGGTGAAACCACAGCAGCTCTGCAGTGCTCCTGCGGCTTCTGCTGTGCCTGAGGGGCTCCCACCACTGCAGTGCTGCCAGCTCCTGTCTTGCCACCCCCATTCCTCTAAGATTCCCTCCTCCTGCAGTCACTACCCTGCCCAGAACATTTGCTTTCTTTTATTTGCAAGCAGAAGTCTTCAGAGAAAAGCTTGGCACACTCAGCACCACCCTTGTGCTGCAGGGCAATGCATCTTCATGGCCAGGATTAAGAGACTTCTCTGTAAATCCTGAGTGCTCTGACTCATGTTCATTGTGCTCATCCTCCATGGAAACCCTTCTAACTGCATTTCCTTGGCAATTTGTGGCTGCTTTCCCTATCTCTGGTCAGACACAGCAGTGCAAAGAGAGGCTGGGTAGCACAGGAAGCTTGCCCTGATCGTCCAGCCCTGCCTCTCGTGGGGCTCTGAGCCAGCACTGAAATGAGAGCTAGAAACTGGGAACTGGTGCCAGTAGCCACAAAAGGCAGTGAAAAGGACACATCTTGTTCCCCAAACAAGGAATACCATGAACTCATCCTGGTATCAAGGGATAAGAGGAATTAATCATTTCTGTCCAGCAACCCCAGGACACGCAGCTCCTAACAGGCTCTGGGAAGGGGAGCGCTCAGGCCTGGCTCGGCACCGGGAGATGGTATCAGTGAAACCCGCAGTGAGCAGAGAGCCCTGGGAGCAGCTCGGTGTTTGATTCCCATTTATGCACAGGCCCTTGCACGTGCCCAGGGCTGAGGCTCACACCCAGCAGGGCCTTTTCCCACAGACAGGGCTCGTGGTGCTCCTGGAGCACATGCAGGCCTGGCTGGAGCCTCAGGCTGCAGCTCTGCAGGGCGGCCAGGACGGCCCACGTGCCATCGCTCCCTAAGGCACAGACAGATATTTCTGCTCAGGGACGGTCTAGAATTCAACAGGAGGCTCATTTTGCATGTGAGAGCATTGCAATGGGGCCAGCAGGGGTGAAGCACCAATTCTGACACACAGGTCCTTGGAGCAGCCCAAATCCCTGCACACTCTGGCTTTTGAAGTGCCTCTGGTGAGATCCCAGGTTGTCAGGAGCAGCACCAGTGCCCAGCTGCCAAGACAGAGCTGCTGGAGCTGCTGCAGTGCCCAGGGCAGTGGCCTGGCCCGTGCTCCTTTGAGACACACCAAGCACACGGTCAGCGCCAATCCTGCTCTCTGAGCCAGGCACACAGGAGCTGCTTTGTGTGGACAGAGCTAATTCACAACTCCTCAGTCATCCTCAGCTGCTCGTTCATGGCTTTCTGGGCTGCTTCATTTCACTCCTCTCTATGAAAATCCCAGGTTCTCAGATGCTGAACTTGACCCTGAACACACCCACATCAGGGTAGAAATCATAAAAAACCCACACTGGCTTCAATCTCCCCTTTTGTGTCGGAGTGGAAACAAGTAGAAAGAAGATTGAAATTAATGGCCCAAATTCTAAATTTCCAGGTGTTCTGTAAGGGTAAGGATAATCCTGGAGCTGTTGCTGATAACCTGGGCTGGGATGCTGAGCCCTCCAGTTCTGCCTGGCTGGTGTTAAAGAGCTTTAGACTGAAGAGTCACTGAGCCTTGAATAAGAGAGAGAAAAATCAGAGAGCTGGGCATGAGGACAATACAGATTTTAGTGCTGTTCAGCATCTCAGGCTGAGCCGGGACTTCATTGCTCTGTCACAAAAATAGGATTGCAGATAATGAGCTAATAACACTTCACTCTCCCAGCCTGCTTTGCATCTTCAAAGCCTCCACAAGAACAAATAATTAACTGTCCAGAGCACAAGCTCATAACTAAGAGCTGAGAAGCCAAGTGAGTCAATGTGCTTGCGACAGCTCTTTGCAGTTTTCAGTAAAAACTCATTTTGGAGGAAGGGCTTTACTGGCCCAACTGGTCGCCCCAATCCACATTCCAGGGACAGACCCAGCCCAGGAGAAGCCCCACCAACTTCAAAAGAGCAACACCTCGACAGGAATGCCCCAAACCCAACCATGTGGCTTCTTCCTTTTAATTTTCAGGTGCGGGGTGAAACTGCTGAGCTCACATCCCTGCACTCCAGGGAGGGAGCCGGGCACATCCCACTGCACACAGGGAGCTCGGGCTGCGAACAGCCTCTGCCCAGGACTGTTAATTCCAAATGAGCTCTGTTCCAGTGTCTGTTAGTGCAGAATTCACTTTCCTTAACATAACTGTGGCTGCTACAAACTCAGCCTTGGAGCTGCACCTCCAGCTCAAGGAGCTGTGTTAAGTCCCAGTTCTTATTCTTTGCTTTGGGCAAATTCTTAATTCCACAAGAATGTGACTTCTCCTGCAGGTCCTTGGCTTTTGGGGAACGTGGGTCACATTAACCTGGGCAAAACAGAGATGAGAACATTGGTTTCTTACATGGATAAATGAAGTCAGAGCCTCAGCCCTACAGAAGAATTTAGAGATTTCAGGCCAAGAATTTTGTATTGGAGATTCCTGCCTAGCTGTGTGTATTTCCACCAGGAAACATCCCTGCTCTCTCTCTGGGGCAGAACCTTGAAATATCATTCCAAATTAAACCCAGTTTCCCCAGATCGCCAGCAAATTCCAGCCCACAGATTGCGGGGGATTCCCGGGGCGGAAACACAACTGTGGGGCTTGCTCAAGGGCAGGGGCCTCTCCAAGGGAGATGCCCAGTTCCAGGACACCTTTCAGGGATGCCAGGCCCCATCTGACAAGCCCCAGTCCCAGGGGTGCTGGATTTCCATGTGGAACTGCTGGCTGGAGCATGGGCACCCATCCCAGCCGGCTGCAGGATGCTGAGGACGCTGCCATGGCGCTCTTGCTGTCCCTCTCTGCTCTCTGAGGCACTGGAAAGCCCCAGTCAGAGCCGCAGCTTCCCCTGGAGGAGTCAGGTGCCCCAGAGGAACCTTTCTGCACTTGTAACCCTCACACCCTGAGGCAGAACTTACGGGCTCAGTGCTTTTCCATGAAGCACCGGGACAGATTTCCAAAATATCTGTCTAAGACATTGGGGTCTGGAACCCGCGGGGGAGTTTTGTGCCTGTGAGAACCTGGTTCTCCAGGAGCCCTCCAGGGATGGGTTTTATGCTGTACCTGCCTGGAGCCACCCTGGTTCCTCACCTGGTTTGTGGGCAGAAGCCTTGGGGATATTTGCATCAGTTTTCCTTCTTCCCGAAAAAGAAGCTCTTCCTTCCTGCCGAGCTGTTTGTGGGTTTGTGTCCCAAGGGCCTTCAGGCTGCAATTGGGATTCAAGAAATGCCAACAATTTCCAGAATCCTTTAGTTGCTCTTCTCAGTGATGCTGTTCAGAGGCTGCAGTTAATCACAGGGCTCAGGAACATGTAGGACTGATTGCCCCATCCAGCAAACACTCAGGAGCTGGTTTCTGTCCTACCCCGGTGTGCTCCTGCCAGCCAGGACCCCGTGCTGGCTCTGCCCCACCAGTCACACAGCACTGAATCACCCTCGGGAGATGTTTATCTTTCCCCACTGCCAGGAGAGACCTGGAACTGAAATCAGGTCATGAGTGGATCTAAGAGAGCTGGGCTCAACCTGAACCTCCTGTGCCTGAGCTGCTCCGTGTGGCTGGAGAAGGGGCAGGTTTGAGCCCTGCAGGGAACAGAGGGTATCCAGGGATCCGTTCCAGTGGGGAGATCTGGAGCCCAGGGATGCTCAGAGCTCCCCCACACTGAGCCTGCTCCACCTTGGTGCAGAAACCCAGCATGGCAGCCTTGGGGATGTGCTCTGGGCAGCGGGGAGGGACATGGGGACATCCCCGAGGGGCTCAGCCTGGGGGACCAGAGCCGTCCTCCTCCAGCACCCAGAAATGCTTCTGAGTCTTTGGCAGGATGATTCTCGTTGTAATCACATCAAAGGCTTAGAAACAAAACAAAAACCCTGAGATGGAAAACCTCTCAAAGCCAAATGTTCCTTTCCCAGGATATGCTGGTCCAAAAATTTGAGAATTTGAGAATGGCAGGACTGTGTTGATTTTAATATGCAGTTAATTTTCATATTCAGTTGAAGTTGATGTTCTGTTGAATTCCACGTCCTGTCAGTTTTCTCTGAGGTGCGGCAGGCACAGCTGGGGCAGGGACACCCCGTGTGGCACAGCCGCTGCCACACCACGTGAAAAGTGCCGATAATTGCTCTATTTTTACAGCTAATCAGCAGCATCTGATTCACAGGAGAGATCAAAGCGTTTCCCTGGATCAAAGTGTTCCCTCTTTGTCATGATATCAGAGTGGGATCTATTGCTCTGCCGAGGCACAGCCGTGTTTGTTGACACGGGCAGATAAAAGGTGTGAGTGGCTCACAGCCCTTCCCAAACCTGGAGCAGCCAGGACAGCACGGGATGGAGCCCTTTCAGTCCCGTGGGTGCCACAGCCCAGCGTGGCTGTGAGCCCGAAGTGCTGAATTTACGGACTGAGGGACACCTCAGTGTGGCCTTTTGATACCTGCAGGGGGCTTGTAGAAAAGAGGGACAGCAGCTTCTTACCCAGACAGACAGTGACAGGACAAGGGGAACAGTTCCAAACTAAAAGAGGGAAGATATAGATTGGATATTAGGAAGGAATTGTTCCCTGGGAGGGTGGGCAGGCCCTGGCACAGGGTGCCCAGAGCAGCTGGGGCTGCCCCTGGATCCCTGGCAGTGCCCAAGGCCGGGCTGGACGGGGCTTGGAGCAGCCTGGGATAGTGGAAGGTGTCCCTGCCCATGGCAGGGGGTGGAACAGGATGAGCTTTGAGGTCCTTCCAACGCAAACCATTCTGGGATTCTCTGACAAACCAGCACCTCACAAAGACAGGACTGAGCGCTGCCGTTTTTAACCCCACCTCAGCTGGGTTAAAAACCAGAGCTCAAAGCCATGTTTGTATCAGACAAGGACATGAACTTGAATTTTCCACCTCAGCAGCAAGTGCTGCACCCTCTGAGCTGACAGATTAGGGATGCTTTCCCTCTGCTGCTCTTCTCTCCCCTTTGTTTACAGTTTAAGGCTCAGGCTCAGAGGCAAACTGGGATAAAACCCCTCTGCTCTGTGCAGGTGCTGAGGCTGCAGCGGCCCCAGAGAGCAGGTAGGGGTGAGGGAGGTGTGGTGGCATCTCGGGACAGGGGTCGGGCACTTCAGTCACCTTCAGCAGAGCAGCTTCTTGCATATTCATTTCTCACAGCAGGACATGCAAAGCGAGTTGCAGTGTAATGAGGATTTCCCAGGCTCGGGTCATTTCAGGTCTGAAGGCAAAGCCTGTGAATTCACACCTGGGCATTTCCACCTCCTTCAGCTTCCAACAACCCCAGCTGTGGAGCAGGGCACACAGCTCCTGCAGTGAGAGCCCAGGGTGCAGGACCCTGCTTTGGCTGCTGAAATCCCATCCTTCACTGAACGTGCTCACGGAGGGGTCTTTGGCCATCCACAGACCTGGGACCTGAGAGCTTCCAGCAGAGAGACCCAAACTAAACCTGAGCGCTGCTCACACATCCCTGCAACTGTGACGTGCCTCGTGCAGAGCCCCTCGGGGCCTGCCCTGCTGCCAGCACAGCCCGAGCCCTCGGCTTCAGCCCCGGTGTCTGCGAGTGGGTGAAGCCACACACCCTGGCTCTGGGACAGCCCATCCACCAGCAGTGCCCCAGAAATGCCATGGGGAAAGCCCCCCATACCCCCTGTGCCCTGTGTGACCTCTGTGCCCCCTGCACCCCCTGTATCCCCTGTGCCCCTGTACCCAATGCTGCTGTTCCACCTCCCTCTGGAGGGGTTCCACAGGGACTGGTACTGGGAGCTCTGTGTGTGTGGAGGCACCTTCATGCGGCTGCAGTGATGTCCTGACCATCCGTGCCCTCAGAACTTCCAGGGTGGGCTCCGAGCCCCATCCCTGAGGGGTTTGCCAGCAGTGACACCCTGGGGACAGTGCTGCAGCCTCCTGTCTCACACTCGCTGCTCCAAACATCCCTGCCCATCCCTTGCCAGTAAGTGCCAGAGCCACCCCTGCAGGGATGGCTTTGGGGCTCAGCACCGGGTCAGGCCCACAGGGCAGCACCACCTGCACCAGTCAGGGACCTCAGGGATCCAGTGCCGGGCAAAGGGCAGGTCCCAGCTCCAGGCAGGGCTCAACCCCTCGGTGCTCCTGCCAGGGCCTGCTGCCCTGCGCTGGGGAGCAGAGTTTACACCCAGGCCCTGCACTGAAACCAGGGCGTGAGAGCACACGCAGAGGCAGTGATTCACACATCACCAGGAAGCTCATTTTCCTTCCACCAAGTGCCAATAAAATGCTGCTTCCAGACAGCAGCCAAAGCCTCTTCCTTCCATCCCAGAGCATCGCTGCCTGCTGTGTCAGCGGGCTGGTCTTACGGACACGGGCATTGCGTCGGTGCCAAACCCAAACCGTGCTTGGGGTGCATTAAAGTCTTCACTGGTGACTTAACACATCTGTGGAATCAGCAGAAACTGTGGGTGACTTTAACCAATTAAAGGCCATTAATTGAGACCTGTGAATTAGCTGCTACGGGCAGTGATTTACAGGGCTAACACTCAATGAATCTGGAAGTTTTACAAGGCATTTAAAAACAATCATGAGAAACTTGCAAACGTCAGATGTTTGCAGGAACAAACGGAACTGTGCTGCAGGGGCTGTGTGAGGAGGCCATGGCACAGCAACACCAGGACTTGGGACTCTGAGGGTGAGGGCTCCACGTCTGGAAGGTGTTGCAAAGTTCAGCTTTTACACCTTTTTTGTCTTTTAATCTACAGGTGCTCGTTGGACCTGATCTGAGAGAAATCCAAGGATGAACTTCTCCATTTTCTGCAGTTTTCAGTTGTCGTTTGGCCTTGACTCAAGCTGGAGGCTGGGCACCCACTGCTTTACGTGGGGGCAGTGGCACTGTGGATCAGCGTAACACAGGCACCCTGTATATGAGTTCATGGGTGCTGGAAGCCATGAACCCCACAGGTCACTCCAAAGGACGGGCAATGCCAGCTGCCCACAGCGATGGCATCCAGTGCCACCTGCCCTGTGCTGCCCTGCGTGCCCTGGATGGCACCAAAACCCAGACCTGGGCAGTAGGGACTGTGCTAGCCCTGATCCACCGTGGGCACAGGAGTCAGGGCATGTTATCCTGCAGTGCTCTCCCTGCCTCCAGCCCCACAGGACCCAGGTTCCCCATCCTGCACCAGGAGTGGGGCTGATGGGCTCCCCAGGGAGACAGGCAGGAGAGGCAGAGCAGCCCACCCACCCGGGATGTGCCTGAGGGAGAAGCAATGCCCCAACATCTCCCTGCTTGAGCAGGGAGGTGGGACTGGATCACAGAATCACAGAATCATGGACTCTCCTGAGCTGGAAGGGACCCACAAGGATCATCCAGTCCAATCCCTGGCCCTGCACAGACACCCCAACAATCCCACCCCATCCTTGAGAGTGGTGTCCAAACGCTCCTGGAGCTCTGGCAGCCTGGTCAGTGCCCATTCCTTGGGGAGCCTGGTCAGTGCCCAGCACCTTCTGAGGGAAGAACCTTTCCCTGATCTCTGGCCTGACCCTGCCCTGGCACAGCTCAATCCCAGCGAACCTCCCTTGGCCCCTCCCAATCTTCACCATTCCATGATCTGCCATCTCTGCGCTGGGGGTGAGGGGATCCCTCACTCTGTGCCCCAGCTAATGGCCCCAGTGAGAGGCCCCACATCCCATCTGGTCCTGAGCCTCTGGCAGCATTCCAGCTTCAAGAGCTTCTGCTCCACTGTCCCACAGGGTCTGTGGGCCACTGCAGCCCCACTCTGGCCCATAATGCTGTAAATGTGGGCACTTGCATGACCGTGGTTCCTTGGGACGTGCATCAGCCACACAGCCCTGGGACAGCAGTCCCAACACCTCCCGTGCTGTCCAGAGCACCCCGGACAGCGGGAGCTGGCCAAAGGCACGAGCGGCGGTGGCAGCAGGCTCTGCGGCATTGCACCCTGACCTTGCTCTGGGTCTCGAGGCAGAGAAGAGCACGAGGCTGCCTCGCTCCCAGCGCTGCTCTAGCACAAGCACGGCCCGAAACATCACCCCAGGATTTATCAGCACCTTCTCAGTACCAAATACATCCTCCCTCACATCCGTTCCACCCCATGGGGACAGTGGGACCCTGGGGAGCACCCTGGCATGGGAATGCATCGACAGACCACGAGCTGCAGGTTTGTGAGCCCTGGCACAAGTCTGCTGCAGGTTGGGCTCCTCAGCAGTGCTGGGACACTCGTGCTGGACACTGCAGGAGGAGGATTTGTACCCTGGGCTGGCAGCAGCCTCTGGAGCTTTGAACTCCTGCCAGGACATTGACACCACCCCGGGGAGGGCACAGCCCTCCTGTGCCACACGAGCCCTGCACTGCAGCCACCAGCACACAGCACACTGCAGCTCCTGCTGGTGTCCCCACTGAGGAGCACTGAGGGCTCCTGGCAGCCTGCACTGCACAGACCCCGTGGGACACAGCCTGATCCCAGTGCTCGGGCTGAGGCCCCAGAACTCCTTGAGCATACCCTGCTCCCATGAGCTGTGCTCCAGAGAGGTGCTGCACAAGGGGCTGCTCCTCAAAGGACCACAGGATGGAGCTGGAGCTGGACTCAATGATCCTTGTGGGTCCCTTCCAATGCAGGGAATTCCATGACTTCTTATGTCCGTGTCCGATGGCAGAGGTGCTGCTCCTCTGCAGCCTGTCAGGGAATGTTTCACCTCACAGCTCCCGGGGACGGCGCCCTGCTAGGGAAGCACAGAGCTCCCTACCCCTCACACCAGAGGCAGTGCCCTGATCTGGCAGCCAGAGGTGCTGCTGCCCATGGAGACAGTGAGACCACACAGCAGAGCTGGAGACACCAGAGCACTGCACACATGGAATCACTGAATCACAGAATGGGTTGGGTTGGAAGGGATCTTAGAGCTCATCCCGTTCCACCCCTTGCCTGGGCAGGGACACCTTCCACAGACCAGGTTGCTCAGATCTCCACAATAAAGCACTTCAAGGCTGGGAACCCCCTGCAAGACCCTCCCCAAGCTGCTCCTGGGGTCCCTCACTCTGGGCTCAGCAGTGGGGACGTTCCCTGCTCCGCTGTGCTACCCCAGACTCACCCAATCGCACCACGTGCTCCATGGGCAGGTGGGGACAGCTGCACATCACAGAATCTTGGAATGTCCTGAGCTGGAAGGGACCCACAAAGATCACATCCAGCCCCCGGCCCTGCACAGACACCCCAACAATCCCAGCCTGAGCTTCCCGGAGAGCCTTGTCCAAACGCTCCTGCAGCTCTGGCAGCCTTGGGGCCGTGACCATTCATTCCCTGGGGAGCCTGGGCAGTGCCCAGCACCCTCTGGGGGAAGAACCTTTCCCTGATCTCCAGCGTGACCCTCCCCTGACACAGCTGCAGCCCTTCCCTGGCTCCTGTCCTTGCTCACAGCGAGCAGAGATCGGAGCTGCCCCTCGGGAGGAGCTGCAGCCCCTGGAGAGGGCTCCGGGGCAGAGCTGCTCCCCAGCACCAGCACAAACCCGTGCCATGCTCCAGCCAACCTCGGCACAACCTCCTGAACCACTGCAGCCACCCCACAGCCCGGGCAACACCTGGGGTGATCCCAGCACCCTCGGAGACCCCAGTGAACACCCCCGGCTGCTCTGCCGTGTCTAAGAGGACGTTCCCGAGCACGGCAGCAGCGCGCTGGCAGTGGGAACGCCGGGGCCGGGCCGGGCGGGACCCGGGGAGGGCAGGGCCGGGCGCTGACTCAGCTGCGAGCCCGGCGGTGCCAGCGCGCAGCGGGCGCACGGAGGGAGGTGCCGGGCGGTTTCGGGCCCGGCGCAGGGATTCGGGCTGGAGCGGGGCCGGGAGCTGCCGGGACAGGCAGCGCTGTGGGAAGCAGGGAGTGCCCGGGTACCCCCGCCCTGGGCGCTGCCAGCCCCAGGGACGGGCAGAGCGGCTGCGGGGCTGCTCTGCGGCACCGGGCACCGGCACGGCCCTGCCCCCGCCTGCCGGAAAAGCTGGAGAACGGACCTTCAGAGCCTGCGAAAGGGGATATTTGTTCCCAGGCAGACACAGCTGAGTGCCCCAAGCCGTGCATCAGGCAGGGTGAGAATGTCACTTGCTGGACCATCACTCAGCCACCCTCTGGGTATTTCGCGTCCCAGCTCTGCCACCCTACCCAGCTCTCCCCTTTGCCCTCCGCACCTCGGTTTTGAGGAGGGAGGTGGTGGGGAGCTGGTTGTCCTTCACTTGTGCCTCACTGGTTCTGAGCTTCCCAGAGCCTTATTCCCCCAAACCCGGTGGTGTGTGTTGAAGTAGGGAAAATAAATCCTCATCCTACAGGAGCATAAGGGATAAACCTGCAGGACACCCCCACATCACTGGGCAGGGGGTGGGGAGGACAGGCAGCCCCAGCAAGGGGGGACACAAAACATCTCGCCAAGGGACAAGATCCACCACCCTGTGCATCCTCCCTTCCCCACTGCTCTGGGAAAGGCTTCACGGATGCTGTTTATCAACAGCATGGGAGAGCTTGTCACAACATAACACGGCAGCGTAACAGCCCTCCGGGAGCTCTGGTGCCTTGGGCTGGCTGCCAGCCCAGATCCAGGTCTAGATCCACCAGGAACACTTCGAGGTCTGCAGCTGATGCTGTCCCCAGGGACAGCACACGTGTGACGTGCTGCAGGTTCCCAGCCAGATGGAAGAGATCTGCCCCCCAAAGCACAGAGGCCTCTCCACATGGCTTTATCTCCAGGCTCATTGCATGCTGTCAGTAACATGCAGAGGAGGCAAACACAGCTGGTCAGAGCCTTTAGCAAGAGCTGCAAATAGGAATGGAAATGGCCTGGAAGGTGAGTTAGTGACTATTCCGTGGGCCAAGAGGCTTGGAAGCAGTGCCCTTGTCCATGGTGTCCCACAGGACCAGCTCTGACCAGAGAGGAGTGAGGGGGGCTCTGGTACAGCAAAAGCAGAACTGAAGTGGCCATGATGAGGATTGCCCCAAACTGCAGCAGGAAAAGCAACCCAGACCACTGAGGTCTGTCACCAAACCTGCCAAGGAGTGCAGCTGAGATGATGCTGGGAGGCACAGGGACAGTTACTTGGGGGGTCCTGGGTGGTTGCTGTGACCTCCCACAGCCTGGGGAGCAGGTGGGCAACTCCTTGAGCTGTGCTGAGCTTGTGCTGCGTCCTCTGGGATCAGAGTCTCGGGATGGAGACCACACCTGCACCCCCTCACCACCTCTTTATTTACAGACACAACACCACTGGGGGGTGGAGATGGGAACCTCGTAAAGCCTCTGGCCCCTGGAGCCCCTGTTTCCACAGCCAGGGCTCTGTGCAGCCGCTGCAGCTCCTGGGGCTCGGCCTCCTCTCCCCCTGAGCCTCTACTTCCATCGGCTGCCCACCATGGTCTTCCCACGGGCACCCTTGGACCTGCAAGGGAAGAGGAAAAGCAGGTGCAAAAAGGCATCAGTGACCACACAGGGAGGATGAGGTGGGTGCTGTCAGCGGTCCTGCAGCCTTTTCCTGTTGGGTGTGCACCGCCCTGGGGGCCGAGGGTCTTCACTGGCCCCAGGTAAAACCTTGGGACCTGAGTCAGTGTCTTG
Organism: Oriolus oriolus; assembly: GCA_013400235.1. Taxonomy (NCBI): domain Eukaryota; kingdom Metazoa; phylum Chordata; class Aves; order Passeriformes; family Corvidae; genus Oriolus; species Oriolus oriolus. Next base: position 104,595 of record VXBT01005578.1, read on the forward strand.
GGACTCTCTGGGAACAAGCTCATGCCAGGTGACTCTAAGGACCCACCATTTCCTTCCCATGCTTTTCCCCCCCAAGAATCGTTCAGAGAAGAACTGACAAGCTGCATCTGGGGCTGCAGAGGGTAAAAGCATCTGCGGGATCCTTCAGGACCCACCACATCGCTCCCCTGCCCTGCACACGGGCAGCAGGCACTGCTCGGGCACAGGGCAGCACAGAGGGGGAGGAGGAGGAGGAGGAGGTTTGGGTGGGCAGTGAAGGGCATTTCTGGGGGCCAGTCCTTGGCACTGCCTCGTCCCTGAGTCCTGCTGCTGTGCTGGGGTCCCACACATGGAGGGACGCACAGAGCACCCGTGCAGGGACACAGAGCACATGTGCAGGGACACACACACACAGAGCACCCGTGCAGGGACACAGAGCACATGTGCAGGGACACACACACACACAGAGCACCCGTGCAGGGACTCACACACACAGAGCACCTGTGCAGGGGGACACACAGCACCTGTGCAGGGACACACACACAGCACCCGTGCAGGGGGACACACAGCACCTGTGCAGGGACACACACACAGCACCCGTGCAGGGACACAGAGCACCTGTGCAGAGACATACACAGAGCATCCGTGCAGGGGGACACACACAGCACCTGTGCAGGGACACACACAGGCCTCAGAAACGCCTGTACTCACCCTTTGCTGCAGCATCAGGCCGTGGTGGGGCAGGAGAGAAGAGAGGCTCGGTGTAAGTGGGTGGGAGATGCTGCCCTGATGCGGGGGGTGGGCTGAGCACCTCCCACATGAGGGGGAGTGGGATGGGGATGTGAGAGCACCAGGGTTAAACACCCTGTTCCACCTTCCTATGGAGGAGGCTGTTCCCCAGCCACGTGCAGGGAACATGGGCACGGGGACAGGCTCCCCTGGCCTTGTGGGCCCACACAAATCCCACAGCCCATGGGATTTCCCCTGCTAGACAAGCTGGGATCTCCAGACCTTCCTGACATGCTGGGCAGAGCCCCTGCAGGGATGGGGTGGCTGGAGATGGAAAGGACCCCACAGGACACAAAGCTTCCTGTGCAGAGGGGGGGGGGTCTCCCTGGGGTCCATCCCCAGCCGGGGTCTCTGGGGAGGGGGAAGCTGGTGACAGGTGGAGGTCTGTCAGAGGGACAGGGACTGAGGTCCTGGGACAGACCTGCAGGTCCAGGAATGCCAGGCACCAGCAAGACCAGAGGCAGGAGGGGGAAGGAGAGGAGGTGGCTTAGCAAGGGAGCTGGGGAGCAGGGAGCTGGAGCTGGAAGGACGGGAGATGTCAAGGAGGGATGTGCTGCCACTTACACTTTCTGGTGGTCACTGATGCGGTTTCGGAGCACATTGATCTGCAAGAAAAATGGTGCGTGGTGAGGTCTGGCAGTAAAAGCTGCAGGTGGATGGTGAGGTCTGACAAGGTGCCCCAGGCTGGGGACAAGGGCTGTGTGAAGATGCATCACTGCTCTCTTTTCCCCAGCAGTTTTTCTGTGGGGTTTAGAATCCCAGAGTCCCAGGATGGTTTGGGTTGGAAGGGACCCTCAAGCCCATCCCATTCCACCCCCTGCCATGGGCAGGGACACCTTCCACTGTTCCAGGTGGCTCAGGGCTCCATCTCACCCGGCGTGTGATGTGTGCTCCCTGTGGTGGTGCCAGGTACACGTCCCAGGAGCTGGGAGATCCCTGGGACACCCCAGCTCATCTCCTGGCTGGGGAGCAGAAGAAGCAGCCAGGAACACAGAGGGTGGACAAATCACAGAGGCCCTGGGGCTCACCTCGTATTTCTGCCGCTTGAACTTCTCCTGCAGGTCAAATTTCTCAGCCTCCAGGTCATGGACATTCTGCCACAGCTCCCTGGCCTTGTCCCTGCAGGAAGAGCCGGCTGGGGACGGGGCAGGGAAGGGCCGTGGCTCCCAGGGAGCTCAGTGCAGGGATGGGGCACTGATGCAACCCCTCACCTGCTCCCTGGGACGGGGCTCTGGAGGCTCCCAGGCAGGGATGTGTTATCTAGGCAGTGAATCCCGGGACCAGAGCCACGGGGATGGGGACACACCTGTCCCACCCGTGTGACCCTGGCTCCCTCTCATGGCTGGTGCCATCAGCCGCAGCCCGCCCGTGGTGGCCCTGCACAGCCTCGGCGCCCATGTTCCCCATGGGGTGTCACAGCCCGTGCCCAGCTGTGCCATCCCCCGTGGCTGGAAGCCCCAGGGAGCCGTCCCCAGCCCGGGATCCTGCCCAGGAGCTGGGACCTAGCACAGAGCTCCTGCCCTGGCCATCCCTCCTGCAGCCCATGCTCACCTCAGCTTGTCCTCGCTGAGGTGGTCGATGTTCAGGGGCTTCCGTCGCTCACTGAGGATCTTCTTCTTCTTTTCCCGCTCCGTTTGCTTCTTCCCACCCTTTTTCTCTGACTGAGGAAACCATCAGTCCACTGGAGAGAAGGAAGTCTGCCCAGCCTTTGCTCTCCCCCCTCCCCAGTTCTGCACCCAACACTCTCAGCTTTCGGAACTCAAGAAGCACATGAGGTCCTCGAGGACATTTTGGCAATAGTGGACAAGACACTTTGTCCCTGTCCCCATCCCCATCCCTGTCCCCGAGGCCAGGCTGGAGCTGCACACCTGCAGAGCTGAGCTCGGGGCGGCTCTGAGCTCCCTTCGGCCCCGTAACCCCTGACCCACGAGCAGTTCCCTGCCCTCTCCTGCCTGCAAACCCCACAGCGTCACATGGATGAGGTCAGCCCATGGCCGGGCCCTTCCCAGGAGCAGCAGTGGCTCCATCACAGCCCCCTTGGGAGGGGTCCCACCTTCTGCATGTAACCCCCAAAGTGCAGCATGTTGGAGAATGCCTTCTTCTTCCGCGCCTCCTCCTCCGCCCTCTTCCGCGCCTCCTCTTCCTCCTTGCGAGCTCTTTCTTCCTGCCAGGATCACGAGCTGGTCAGCAGTGGATGGATGGACACACAGCTCGTGTCCCCAGACTCCCCAAGCCCATCCCAAGCCCTGTTCCAGAGGACACTCACGGCCATGCGGGCCTGGCGCTCCTTCTCCCGCTCGCTGCGGATCCGCTGCTGCTCTGCCCGCTCCGCTCGCCGCTGCTCCTGCACAGGGAGGGGACCTTGGCTTGGACACCGCAGGGAATCTGCATCCTCTGTTCCAAGGGACAGATCCCTGACCCCAAGAGTCCTGAGAGCCCCAAGGGAGCCTGGGGACAGTGACCCCGGGGAGAGGTGCACCCGCATCAGGCACCGCAGCACCACAGCAGCCACACCAGGGGCATCCCAGTGACCAGGGACAGAGAGGGAACCACTGGGGCTGTGCCAGAGGAGATTTGGCTGGAGATCAGGGAAAGGTTCTTCCCCCAGAGGGTGCTGGGGGCACTGCCCAGGCTCCCCAGGGAATGGTCACGGCCCCAAGGCTGCCAGAGCTGCAGGAGCGTTTGGACAAGGCTCTCCGGGATGCACAGGGTGGGATTGTTGGGGTGTCTGTGCAGGGCCAGGGGCTGGATGTGATCCCTGCGGGTCCCTTCCAGCTCAGGGAATTCTGTGGTTCCCAGGCACAGGGACACAAAACCTGGCTCAGCCCTCAGGTTCTGTCCTGCGGGGACAGGGATGTCCCAGCTCTGCCAGGACTGTGGGGAAGGGGCAGTGGCTGTGTGCCCACAGGGACAGGGTGGCAATGGCTAGAGAGGGGAAGGCTGAACACGTACAATCCTGTCCTTTAGGGACAGGAGCTCCTCTTCCTCCTTCTTCCTGCTCTCAAAGTGGGCTTCGATGAGGGCCTGCAGCTCGTTCAGGTCCTTCTCCATGCGCTTGCGGTGAATGTCCTGCAGCGGACACAAAGAGCCCGAGCCTCCAGGGGCTGCCACACACTGAGGGGGAGCGGCGGGAGGCATCACCCGCAGGGGTGGGAACTGGGGGCACAACTCACATCAAAATCCAGCCTCTCGCCATCTGGGATTTTGGGAGGCACCAGGTTGGGCATGAAGACCCTGCAATGGAAGGGGAGCCGGCCACGACAGGGCTGCAGCAGATCTGGGACAGGACGTGCCTCTCAGCCCCCCACCCTTCCCTGTGAGCCCCGCAGCCCCCAGGGATGCAGAGTGGGCACAGCTGGCAGGTAGGGAGTGCAATGCATCCTGCTGGAGGTGCCAGCTGGGCAGCCACAGAGGAAGACCTGTGGCATTCCCGGGAAACAGTCCAAGGTGCCCGCATGGCTGGAATAACTCTGCAAGCTGCAGACAGCGTGGCCAGGGCCCTTTGCCAGGCCCCCCGAGCTGGCAGCCACCCCACTGCTCCCCGCAAAGGGCACCGAGGAGCCGCGTGCTGCAGTGTGACCTGGCACAGGGAGCTGGATCCTCTCATCCTCCCTCGAGCCCTCTCATCCTCTGGGGCGCGAGGGAGGGCGGGAGAAGCTCAGCAGGGACACAAAGGGATGAAGGGAGGATGGCTGAGGGCAGATCTGCCTCCCACACTGCAGCATCCCCGGGGCACAGGGGCCCCCCCAAGGTTTCTGGCAATGGTTCCCAGTCCTGCTCCCTCGGGCTCTGTCCCTGGAGTGCAGGGACTCCTGGAAACATGTGCCTCGTGCCAGCCACAGCCAGGACTCTGCACCCTAGGCTGGGGTGCGCACACTCACACACTCACACTCA
>VXBT01005579.1:0-189853 GCA_013400235.1 Oriolus oriolus
CCCCGAGCAGCTCCTGCTGCGCCTCGGCCTCCGCGGCCGGCGCGGCGCAGCCCGGCCCGGCGCCGCTGCCCGGCTCGATGTCCGCCTGGTCCCAGCAGTCGGGAGCCGAGTCGCTGCTGCTCCCGCTGCCGCTCCCGTTCGCCTCCATTTTGTGGCGGCCCCACAAGGCTCCGCGGCCCCGAAGCGTCTCCCGGGTGAGAGGGGAGCCGGCGGCGGCACCGACTCAGCACTCGCTCCGCCGATTCCGCGTGTGCTCCGCCGCCCCGACGCGAGCGCAGTATGGTCTCCCGAGCCGCCGTACCCCCTCCCGGCAGCCTCTCCTACCGCCATTGTAGTAGTTTTTGTCTCCCCCGGCCCTCGTCTTACTGCACGTCAGAGGAGAGACGCAAGAACTACAATACCCGTCATACCTTGCGCGCGCACTGGCGGCCCTCCTCCCGAGGACAGACGGGAAATGGAGTTGCCTGCATTCCTTGCACGCTCAGGAACTGCAACTCCCGGCGGCCCTCGAGGGCGCCGTGCGTCGGGTCCGGCCCCGCCCTCTTTTCGAGGGGATACGGGGCACGCAGTTGGCGCGAACGCCTCAGGCGGGACGGGAACCGCCCGGGTCAGCTCCCAGCGGTGCGAAATCGCGCCGAGCCCGGCCTAGAGAGCAGAGGTGCAGGAGGACAGGGCAGTGGCGGCACCCGTTCTGGCTCAGCAGAGCGCCCAGGGAAAGCTGTGAGAGCACACGCCCTCCCACGGGATGCAAGAGGGAACGCTGCTGTACCTGTTCAGCCAAAAGTGGACAGGATGCATGGAAAATTACAATTTTGTTAATTCTGCAGGACACTTTGACTTGGTTGTTATAATTTTAAAAACCTCATCCAGTTAAGCCAGAGTCAGTAGGACTTTCCAAATACTGAGGCCCTCTACTTGTGTGACTCTTAGAAGTTTTTAAAACAAAATCTCACCAAGCAAACCCAAAAAAACATTGCTTGAAATTACACATATTTGGAGGAAACAGCGAGAAACAGAGGGAAAACAAGTAGATTTTGGTTACTGGGCTTGCACGGGGCTGTGGGAGCATTTTGTCTCGTAAGGCACAACGTGTTTGTAACTACACAAAGCAAATACTTGGGAGAAGGGAGTTTCTTGGAGTGCTGACATGGCTGCACACCAGCAGCAACATATGGGCCCTTGACAAGCAAAAAGTTCTACATGTGGTAATGGAAATATGGGCTTCCAACTGCTCATATCCAGGGAAAACACTAGTGTGCAGGGTAGCACTTATAAAAGGAAAAAAAGATCCCCACTAGCACCATAGAAAGTTCATTTTGAAAGAAGTATCACTTACAATGAGAGACTAAAAGCCTCTGCTAAGTGGAAGCCTTTCCTTCCCTTCACCAGAGCCTAAAGAATGAGTTTTAAAGACCTTGTGAAAGCTATTCGCTGGTTATTCTCTGCCACAGAGTTACTTTCCAGTTTTCAGACACTGTCAGACTATTTTTCAAACTGAGTATAATTAATGAAGAGTCTCACCTGTGCTGCTGTTGTAATATTTGGAATTCTGTCAAACTACAAGTAAGTCTCAGCTGTGTGTGGTGATCATGTTTCTGTTTAAGAAAAAGAAAAGTAGTATGCAGTGCATAGTTTGGGTTTGTTTTCTGTCAGTTCTAACCTTTGCTTGTTAAGGTGACATTTATTAACCAGGAGGTGCCTGATACATTTCATGTAGTATGGAAACAAGGTAACACCATTTCAAACAATGGAGCTCATGGGTTACTAGTGTTGAATAACAGATAAAACTCCAGTGGAAAGCAAACTGCATGCGTTCTGCTGACAGAGTGACTTGTTACTGAACACTTTTTACTGTCACTCTGAGCATTTAACTGCTCAGGTTTATAATGGCTGCAACGCTGCACTGCAAGCTTGTGTTTTGTTTGAGCCCTGGCACAGCCTACAGGTCAGGAAAGCCTTAACTGGAGGCAGGTGCTGCGTCTTCAGAGCAATTAAGACTTACCTTAAGATGACCAGCACACAGAACACAGAGACAGCAATTCCTGCACACATTTTGGCATTCCTTAAAAAAACCTTTTGAAGGTTTCTGAAATGGGGCTTCTTTCTGATGGCTCCTGAAGCACTGAGTTGTGATAACTTTGTGTGTGTGTGTGTGTGGGGAGTAGGGCCAAATATGCATTTAATCAGAGGTGCAGAAGTGCATATTACCACTGATTTCAGGGGAAGAGAATTAGTTGTGTTTCACAACCTTTCTTCCTTCCTTGACAGGTACTTATTCCCTAGGTACTTGCTGGGATATAAACAATTAGCCCACAGAATTTCAGAAGATGCCAGATGTCCTTCAGAGTGTACAAACCTGTTTTGCAGGCTGTCACACATAGGAATTGTGTAAACTCAAACACTAAATTTTTAACAGGGCTAGTAGTTTGTTTTTCCACTTACGAACAGCTGGTACTCAAAACAAAACCTAAGTGGAACTATGATAATTTTACTGGCACTGGAGTGTAAATGGTCCTGTTTACTTGAAGTTTTAAAGCATTATAAAAGCTTTTCTTGTTTAAATCTCTTCTGCATCAAAATGTTTAGAATAAATATACTAGCTCTTAATTTAATAAATAATAAAATGCTTTTCTCATTGAGAACCACCCATATAAATCCATCCTCACATCATGACTGACTTAAGTGATCAAAACTGCTTAGAAAATAGGAGTCTGGCCCAGCTTAAGGTTAACATGTGAGGACTGGGGTGCAGAGAAATTGTCCCCCCCACAGCTGCCGTTCTACCATCCTTGTGCTGCCTCTGAGCTGTGTTAGACCCTGTGCTGAGTCTGTCCAACTCATTAAATTTAGTGACAGGACAATCCACTTTCTTTTTCCTCCCGGGCTACTCAGATGAATCAAGTAAGAGGCATTTGACAAATGCCAGTGCTGGTGTAAAGTAAGAGTGGGGAACAGGACTTATTTTTTGGTGAGAACAAGTTATTCATACCACAAACTATCCCAAGGCAGCTTCACCACGAATTTGCAGCCTGTGGTGAGTCAGTCCTGTAGCACTGAAATGGAGGGCCCCATTCATATGGCATTAGGAATAGTGGTCTGTACTTCGGTAGTAACTTCCACCCAAGCTCCCACAAGCACTTTACAGCCTGGCAGGTACACCTATGAAATACCAATGCTTTAGCCACGTGAACTGAAGCAGAAGAGAAAGATGTATTTCACTAGAAGGCTGCAAACAGTTTAACAGCTTCAAGCAGTTACTTGCTCACCACCAACAGGTAAGTTTGTTAAATTCCATAAACTACCAACAGCCTTAATATGGAAGGAGAGTTGTTTTAGGGTTCTGGCTTATGATTGAATTGACTCTGTTTACCTTGACATCAGGTAACTTCCTGAGCTACTGCAACATAGGAAAGAAACATTTTGGCTGAGACTGGGAGGAGCAGGAAAGGAATACAACTTCCCTTTCTGGTGTGGCAGCAAGCTGGGATATGAGTGACACACTGTGAGCCATGCCCTGAAATTTAAAGGTATTCAAATATGTACGGTAGTTATGCACCTAAATGAGTAGCCTGATATTTAGAATTGCTTTGAAGCCAGAAAGAGCCTTTAAAAACAAAGCCAAAGGAACAAGTTATTTGCTTAGGAGAAAGAAAAAACAAGAGGTAAATTATTAAAAGTTTGACTAGGTGCCAGGAGTTTATAAATTCTATTTCCAGGTCATCTGTGGAGATGTAGCTGAGAACTAGAGAACAGAAAACACAACTATGTTTCAGCGTGATGGCTTCATTAAGAACCAAGTCTGTCCTAAGCTTTGCTGGTGCTCCTGGAAGTGTAAGTGAATAAAGAGGCTTTTATATTTACACAAGACCATGTCTAATCCAAGCTAAGATATCTTGCCCTGGAAACATCTTTTTACTGATTTGTTGTTCCAACACTGTTATTTAACAAATGCTCTTTCTGGCCTGTTCTCTCCCTGTGCCGGACACTGGCAGAACTGTAGTCCATGAATTCTCTCACAGAAATGTATTTGAAGCTATTTCATTGGAAGAGTTTCAAATAAAAGTCTTCTTTGGTTTTCCAAATGTAGCACCAGAGCATAAGCTCTATTTCACAGTCCAATTGTAGAATTACTCCAAGTCTGCAAAGGAATTTAGAACTTGCCTCACACACATTTCACTGTGGGTTGGCAATGAGTACTTTGGAGCTGGATTCTTCTTTTTAAGGGCTCCAATCTAGAGTTAAAGCCTTTTTAAATTGCTCCTTCTGGAGCAATTAAACACATACTGCAGGCTTCAAAAAGGGCATAAAATTAATTGGTTTTGCTTTAGATAGCAAAAGAAATACACAGATTGCTACACTAAAATGCCAGTTTATAACTCTCTGTGTCCATCTTCTCAGCTCTCAAATACTTCACATGCTCAGCTCATTATTTTAGAAAAAGTAATGTGTGTCTATCACTTCTGTGTGTATACACAACCTTTATTCCCCTTGATTGTGTATCTCTAAAAATAAAGACTGAAAGATCTTTTTTGCAAGTGCCATCCCTTTTTTCAGGTGACTCTAATTGGAGGCTCAGACTTCTCAGCTGTGTGATCTATTGCGTAGTTGCCCTGTATTTTTCAGATCTGAGAGATCTATAAGTTGGGTTCTCGTTGGATCTTTGTTCATGGTGCCTCTCTTTGAATGCACAGACAGTGCAGTTCCTCCTTAGACAGAATTTCTTCTGTGGTTTTGATACCATGAGACTCCAGACTGAAAAACAGGAGGGGGAGAGTAGTCTAGGTAAGTAGTTTTCCTGTGAAAACTGTTATGTGTGTGGGTTTCTTGCTATCAAAGCTCAAAATAAACAAAGATGGGGATTTAGGTGTGCACATTGTGAAGAATCTATGCATAGTTTATAAAGCTTATGACAGTTAAAAGTGTTGTAAATAGCAGAGGGATTGCTTAATGTGGAAGGAATGTGCTGAGCAAAGAACGCGCATCCAAGGAAGGGAAGAATGAGATCACTTTAATGATGCAAACAGTGACTGAGTTAGGACTAGGAAGGTTAGAGACAGGAGGGAATCTAGTTTGAAGAAAGGCAGAGGCTGTGTGGTTCCAGAGATCTGAAGGCAGGTGTAGGATTAGTGGGAGGAGGCATCATGTCAATCAAAATACTGAAGCAGCTGAAAATAAATCTTAAGTACAATCCAGACCTCTGCTTATCTGTTTGTATGCTCTCTTCAAGATTAGCAATATTTTTATTAGAAAATTAACCTTTTGCTTCCTTAGAAGCAGCATGGCCAGCAGGACCAGGGCAGCGACTGCCACTGCTGAGGCCACACCTCGAGTGCTGTGTCCAGTTCTGGGCCCCTCATGGCCAGAAGGACACTGAGGTGCTGGATCATGTCCAGAGAAAGGCAGCGGAGCTGGGGAAGGGGCTGGAGTACAAATCTAATGAGGAGTGGCTGAGTATTAACACACTGTTTATTCACACCTTTTCTTACTGCAGTGACTCCCTGACATGGAGAAGCTCTGAGCTGACATGTCCACTGCTGGATACCATAATAACTCTAGGCCAGATCTCCTGCCTTATAGATATGGTAAGAGTTTTATAACACTTAAGTTTGATATGGAAAGTTTTACATGCTGTCTGTCTGTCTCAGGGGAGGCGGGGAATAGCAAATGAGTTCCATGTGGGATTTTCATGTGCTTTCTTTTCACCTTCTTAATTCTCTGGAATTCCAGTTGAGGGAGCATGTTGTCCATTAGAGATCCCTTAAGATTTTTGTTTCAGTAATGACTAAAGCAGAATGGCATTATTGTTATGAAGAAAGACTAACAGTGTCATGGGATTTTTAAAGCTGTTCTTCTATGGCTAGTTAACATGTTAACATTGTTGCAGAAAATAATTACTTCATTATGGAATTGTGAGAACGAAATAGTGAGCTTGTTTCTAAATAGGCTTAATTACTCTAGAAGTATTCTGTGACAGTATTCTTATTCCAGAGACAGCAATTTGCATGGGGAATTATTCTGGAGTAGTGGTGGCTAAATCAATTACAATTTCCCTCCTGTCTTGAGAGAGAGCACACATTGGCACTGTGATGCTGTACATGAGAATTTGAAAAAAGTGAATGTGTGTTACTCAAACCTCTGAATAGCTAGAGAATTTGGCTAAAATTACCAGAAGAAAAATTCTTGTTAGAGTTTAGTGTATGCCAAACACTTCACATCATTCATAGTTGTTCATGCACATTTATTTTTGTTGGAACTACATTACTCTTGTTGGTATTATACCACTGATGATTTTTAGTTTGTTTTGTCCACCTGCAAAGCTACTAAAATAGTAGCATGTAGGAGATTATTTTTCCAACACTAAATGTGCTTACATTAAGAAATTTAGAAATAAATTATGTTTACATTCTGTAAAAACGATTGTACCAACATAAAAATGTCACTGGCATTCTAACAACATTGGCTTAATCCAAACTTGCTTGCACAATTACTGTTTTATGCATTGTCCTTAGTAGTTACATAACTATTTTGGCATATGTGGAATGTCAGAAAAATGAAAAGGTATCTTCTTTCCCCCAAGGGTTTGTAGTCTGTTAGCACTGCTTTCCTGGGCTATGCACTTCCTCTGTTCCATAAGCTGGTTCCTAGCTAAGTCAGCTTTGAACACAGTAGGGGATACAGAAGCTGTCTGTCATTTAACTGACTGTGTTTATACTATTGTTCTTTTAATCACTATTTTAAAGGAACATTTTTCTCTTCTGTTGTTTTGCTCTTTAATCCATTTTGGAAATACTCAATGTAGCACCGGCAACATCACTCTTTTCAAAGCTGTGGTCTAATTAAAATGTGCTGAACCAAACAGGCAAAATCCACATTGTTCTTGTTTCTGCTCTCTGTGCAAATGACATTAAACAATATTTTGTGTAAGAGCAGCATTTTCCTGTGCAGCTTGTAAAAGTTAATGAACATGATGAACTCTTTAATAGCTCCATTCCTGTATTTACTAGCAGTGTGTACCCCATTCCTAGAACAGCTTATCTCCTCCCAGCCATACAGTTAAAGCATGCGCTTCAAAAAGCATGGATTTCTGAAAATAACTGTTTCAGAAAGTTTTAACACTTTTTCAGGAGATGAATGTCTGTAAGACTGCTGTTCCTTAAAGTGCAATAACTTTTGAGAAGAAAGAGTGGGGTTTTTTGATATGTACATTGATCTCACAGATTTTTAGGATTGTTGAGGTGAGGTGATATATAATAGATTTTTTGGGGGGGATTTATTCTGTAAATAGCTTTAGAGAACTGGAAAGGACTGAGACCAAGCCTGTACTATAAGATTTGACAGTGTAGGTCAGTTGCCCTAGCGAGTGGGAAAGAAAGAGCTGTGCCAGCACAAAACCATCAATGTAGAAGCAACTATACAACCAGAAGAATTCCTTTGTCAGCCTAGCTAATGTTGTTTGTGAAGGGGATGTTATAGTCCTAGCAGAAAACCCTCTTTCTCTTGATAAGTGCTATGTAATTATGCCAGCAGAATTTCTGAAGTACAGTCAGGCAAAAAAGCTGGCACAAACATGAACAGAGAAACCCCGAAGCAGTGCCAGAACAAAACTTTGTTGCTGAAGTTATGTGTGGTGAATTGACCCCAAGTTATTGTTCTGTGACAGATGAATTTTAATCTTTATGTTTAATCATTGACATGATGATATTACTTACTTCGATTTTCCATTCAGAGTTTTCATTTTATTATTTTGGCTTAGACACTCTCAACAGCTTTTTTCAAATTAAATAGTGAAAGATAAAATTTTTCTTACCTTTTCCAGGTGACTGATTTTTGTCACATAATATCAATTTAACATGTTAGAAATAAGAATTGACAAGGATTTCTGGAAGTCTTTGATTTCTCCAGATGTTTAAGGAAATCAGCAGTCAAATTTGGGTTCATGGCAGGAAATGCTCTGGCTGGATGTTCAGTGCTTGGTGTGCCCATATTCTGACAGAGCAGCATGGAACTGGAAGTGTTCTGCTCACATGGGAGAAGGCTGTAAGTCTAAAACGTGTGTGTATGTTTGTGTACAACTCCAAAGGACCACCTCTTGGTCTGTGCTGGGCTGTATTCCCTTCACCAGTAAAAATGATTTGATTTCTTGAAATCCTGTTCAGCAATTTGATACCCTGCTAGAACTGACAGTGTGCTAAAATCATTCTTCTAAACAACAAACAGATGTCTTACTGCTTCCCAACATAGATTTGAAGTTCAGAGTGTTGTCAGTGGTTGAGAATCACATTAAGAGAGCAAAGAAATATAGTTCATATTGGTCTTTAGAAATTGTCCCCAGGTGTCACTCCTGAGTCAGACAGAAACATTTTAGAAACAAATCTGAGAACTGGTTTTCCTTTTCTTTTTTTTCTTCCTGCTGTTGGTACATCTCTTCTTGCATTTCTTTCTCATTGTTCTCTGTAATGATGCCAACTTAACTTGTCTGAATTATTCTTAGAGGATATCTTGGGATGTTTTTGAACTTCAGTTACAGTAATATAACTGCAGAAATACCTCCCTGGCAATACTTAGTGATTTATAGTTAAATGATTATTGTAGTTGATAAATCCTCTCTTATTTTGTACAACTCCGATAATTTCTGCCATCCTTTTGAAGCAAAATCAAATGACAAGAAGAGAGCATTTATTAGCATCAACACATAACTATTTGGAAAGCCAGTGCAAACTCTGTAAATCCCATAACTGAAAAAGAGCTGAAATGTAACTTTACTGGTAAATAAGTCATATATTTATTATTCTCTAAAGGTAAATATCACTGTAGGAGAACCATCATTCCAGTCATCTCATTTTTTTGTGTGTTTGCACAGTCTACATATAACAAAACAGTGTTCTGCTTAGAGGATTTAATGTGTATTATACAAGGCAATGAATCAATTATTAACATAACTACAGTTTCTAAGTAACAATATCCTTTTCTTACTGTCACTTAATGAATTTATTCTTAATGCTTCTGGGTTTTGTTTCATTCATTGGCTGAATCCAATATTTTACTTTCTAAACAGCTTCTCAATTCAGGTATAAAACATCCCATGTTAAAGCCAGTTGATATAGTACACTTCTCCCAAAAAAGTTCTTAAAGGGTTTTTTGGTTTTTTTAAATATTAACTTCCTTCTATCAAAATTACTCAAAAATGAAGGTTGCACAAGAGCCTTGTTAAGCTAGAAAATGTCCTCCTTACTCCTGGACATAGATTTTGAAATAATGTGTGCTTTAGATGTGTAGCGAGATCTGTCAGTGGGAACTATCACTTATCAAGATCTATTGATTACATGCTCGCTTTCACACCCTTGAGGAGAGGAACTTTTGAACGTTAGGATGTGCAGAAAATAAAGGCAACAGGCCATGACAACTGTAATTCCTTGTAGTTTCTTAAACCATTTGTTGCCTGTGTTTTGTCATTGCAGACATCACTGGCGCTGTATACAGCTAAGGGAAAAAGGCTGGGACTTGAATGGTGGTTGCTTAAAGGAATGACACATTAGAGACCCTTTACTGTCATTGCTCCCCAGTTTCCAGTGTGTGAAAAATGTATTGCTTAATAATCAAGGAGTTGTGTTTTGGGGCACATCTATCAAAAAAAATTGTTTAACCTTAAAGGCTGTAGCTTTGGGAAATAGTAGTCCTACCATAGAAGGAGAATGATTGCTGCAAGAGACAGCATCATTCTCCAGAGCTCTGATGAAATGAGCTGTATTATGCCTTTTACTTGGGGGGAAGTTTCCTAGAGTTTGATTGAAAATATGAGACTACTTTGTATTTACTTTGTGTCTTATGAGAAATGTGTTTGAACTCTAAACAGCCACACAGGAAAACTGTTTCTGGCCCAACTAAGAGGCAAAGCATTTCTGCCACAATATCTTATTATTCCAAATATGCAATCTCAAATAATAAGGCAGAAATTAATTTCTACTGTATTTAGAGTTTGACAGGACTTTTCAAATGAAGATATTGGTTCATCAGATATGGATTTCTGTGGTGGACTTAACTTTCACATCCCCAGTAGGTAATCAGCTGTTTTTCTTTTCTTTTTTCTGTTTTGTTTCTGGCCTTTTTTCCAGGCCCTAGGAAGTAAAACTCCATGAACTGACTGGATTAATGAATTAAAGCTGCTTGCCATGTGGTCAGGTAAGCCCTCCAGCCCTTCCTCACACTTCAGAGTACATAGAGTGAAGAGCAGGACTATTCCTTTCACTAACACCAAGACATTTAATCAGCTTATCTGTATATTATCTAACCACATCTTTGGTGACCTCCAGCCATAGGCATATTTTGTTATTTCTTTCCTTGCTTTTAGATCAACATTTCTCTTACTAAGTCCCTTTACAGTTTTTATGAATAGTACCAATACCATATCAAGTAGGTATCAGTTGCAGGATACATCACAGTAACAAGTAGAGCAGGAATGTATAACAAAGTCCAACAAAGACGAATGTAAGGTGTTGCACCCATGAAAAAGTAATCCAGGAGTGCAGCAAAGGCTGGGATTTTTCACTGAAGTCAGTGGATAAAAGCTTAAAGAATTGGATCCAGTTTGTCTGTCCTGAAATTCCCTTACTGTACCTGTGAATACCATGAAGATACTTTCATGAGTATCTGCTTTCTTGAGATCACTGTTGAGAATGATTGTCCTCTCTATGATTGAAAAGGCTAAAGAGCATCTTAAAGGCAAAACCTGAAATTAGTCTGTGCATAAAGCACCAAATGGTGCTTCATCAGAAACACGGATGGTATTGCAGCCATAACTGAGGTTTTTTCCCCCCACAGTGTGAACGTATGGAGCAAGTCAGAACCAGTTTTATGACTTCAGCACCAGCATTGACTGCCTAGTGAAAGTTTGGGCATAACCCACAGTCTCTACCCTTATTTTCTTCTGTCGCACCTAAATCAGATTTCATCAGTTCCTATTTATCCACTAATCTTGAAGAGGGAGAAAAGCCTGTGATAGAAGGCCTTCAGCTGTGCACCTGGCCCATAGAAACAAGTGCAGAAGCCACAATAAGCTCTTCCATCTGGTAGAGACTAGCACACAGACTTGTTAGACTGCTCCACTAAAAACAGTTTGTGTATTCCCACATGGTGCATTTTGTGGGAAAATAAATCTCACCAATAGTAATGTGGTATGAAATTACAGCTCCTTATGCAATGTTTTTCTTTTATATTTCTGTAGTCAAAAAGGCAATTAACTTAAATATGGTAAAGAGAGAGAGCCTGTAATTCTGATCTGTCTGTGACAGTGATACTGGATAGAGGCAGTTATTGCTACTTGCTAGAAATTACTGGTTAACTTTGTATTTAAAATAAATTCTATTAGAATAAAACATCAAGATACAAGCTAGATGGGAAAACTATTTTCATTGTCACAGTCTGTAGTCAAAGCTTTTTATTTTTCCTGTGAGGAGACCAAATACATTTCCAGAAATGTTGCATTCACTGCGTATACATCGACCTGGCTGAGAAGGAGATGTCCTATAAACCTATTTTTCCATGCTGAGTATCACAGTTTTAGCCCAGTGACAGTTCTGTATTATGGAAAAATAAGTGAAAAATGCAGATAATGTTTTGAATCAAAATTGTAAAATATTAATATAGCCCTTCTTTCATTATTAGAATGTAATCTTATTAAATTTCTCATAGAAATATGGTTATAAGCAAAAAAATAGCTAAAATCCCTAAAATGAACTAAGCAAAAAGGCCAACCAAACCCTAATAGATGATAAATGAGGCTAATTTGGAATTGAGAAGCAATCACCATGAAAAAAAACCCATTAAGTTTTAGAGACAAGAACGATTATTATGAACTCTTGTTTGGAGATCTTTCTTTTCTACAGTTTGTAGTATTTAGCACCTGCTCCAGAAATGTCTTCTATAAATAACCATTTTCTGTTTCAGACAAAATTTACATTGAAAATTATCTTCGCTGCAGCTGCTCAGTTTTTCTACAATTGCGAATTGCCAAAAAAGGAACAGTAATTCCTTGGGGACCTCAGAGTTAAATCCTTTTTCTGTAACATGATCCCATGTAGTGGAGCTGTGATGGAAGTCCATTATTACTGCTAGCTGTTATTAGAGCTGCTCAAACTGAGAACTGAGAAGTCCTTTGTAGATGATCCTTGCTCTTTCACAATTTCTGTGGCTTTGTAGTTCTGCCCCGATGGCACAGTGCCCCAAAAATGAATACTTTGATAATTTGCTGCTCTCTTGTACTCCTTGTCACCTCTGGTGTTCCAGTGCACCACCGCCCTCGTGTGAAAACTACTGTGAGAAGAGTAAGTAGATTTCTGCAATACTTTCTAGCTGTGCTGGGCATCTTCATGTCGTATTTTATATTCCAGTTTTATGTGTTGGACATGTTTTCTGTACATTAATTATTGCTTATGATTAATGTAATGCATCTCTTTTATTTCATAAGGTACCGATTCAAGTGGAATTCTTTGGATTTGTTTGGGCTTAGGAGTGATTTTAATACTCACTCTGTTCACCTTAATGGTCTTGTTTAAATGGAAGCACCTAAAGCTAAAAGAAAAACTGGAAAACACAGGTGAATAAATAAGCTTCTTCATCAAATAATTTTAGGTCATTGTACATTTTAGCTACTCTTACCATGTAAAAACTTTGCATATCATTTAAATTCCAGATTCTGATTACTGTCTTTGTTGGATTGTTTGGTATTCCTCAAACAGTCTCCATAAAGTTATCATAGTTATTAGGGAATAAATATCCAGATGGTGACTTGCAGAAGCAGCAGTCTCTCTTTGTTGGTTCTGGATCCTGTCAGAATTGTCTTGTATATTCATACCTGGCTTACTTTGAACCCTCAAAAGAAAAAATCTTTATAAGGGTTTCACCCTCTTCTTATTGAATGCAAGGGGAATTCCAGCCAGGCAGAGGATACACATCCAATATTAGCTTTTAATTTTATAGGACTTTAAATAATTTTATTTAACATTGTAGTCTATGAGAAACATATGTGGTATATTTTGTGAAGGTGAAAAAAAGTAAGTTTTTTTCCATTTTACAAATACTATATTTGTGAGTGTTCAGACAATAAATATTAACTGATTAGAAAATATGTGTTGGATTACTTCAGTGTTTGTTCTGAAGTATAGGGGTTGTATTGTCATAGAACAAAAGATTATCATATGTAACTACACCTTAAAACTTTCACTAAGGTTAGAACATCGTTGGACCATAAAGAAATTTGAATCTTTAATAGCTCTTTGTTTGGTGTAGCATGATGTATGTACTAAATTAACTTCTGCATATTTACAGACTCCTCTGTGGAGCCGAATAATATTCTCAAGGCCAATACTGAAAGCAGTGTGAATACAGAAGAAATTAGACACACAGTTCCAAGTGAAACATTAATGTATTCAGTGGAAGAATGCACTTGCAGTGACTGTGGCTTGGTAAAACCTCAGACTGGCTGTGAAACTTCATTTCCATTACCAGCTACTGAAGAACGAGCTACTGTTCTAGTTACCACCAAATCTTTTGATTATTACAACTACGTTTTGGGTGTTGGATGACTGGGAGAGAAGTCTATTTGTACTGAGTAATAAGAAATTAGTTATTCCAGTATAGCTGCTAACCTTAATACTTGCAGTCAGTGGAGAAGGCAGCACATCATCCTTATAGATCTCCCATTGTGCTTTCATTAATATTGTTATATTATTTCTAATTCTAGTATTTCATTAGTCAAGTATTTCTACATTGTTCTAAAGCACTCAAGTAGTTACTTTAATTTTTAATTTCTGAAAGCCCTTACATAGGACAGCCTTTTCTGCCTTTAGAGATTGTATCTACTTACACCAGATACATAAAGAATAAACAAGTTTGCAAACATACATGTTTATGTTAGACTCAGATCATGTGCCAAAATTACTTGACGGTACACAATGACTGTTCCAAGAGGCAGAAATGAAGACCTACAGTACATCCCCAGTCTTGAAAAGAATAATTTCAACACTTGGATACTTTATAGAATATGGAGGCCCCTGGGTTCAGAAGGTATCACTGGGTCACCAGTGGTGCTTGGAGGTTGTGGTGCTGGGGAGCACAGATCATGGAATCACAGAATATCCTGAGTTGGAAGAAACCCACAAGGGTCACTGAAGTCCAGCTCCTGGCCTTCACTGCAATCCCTGCAATCCCCTGTATTTCCTAGTGGTACATGCTTTCCTTTCAGCGTCAAGTGTTTTCAGAGTGAGATTTATTTCTCTTTTACTCATTTCTTTACACTACCCTTGTTATATTTACAAGGATGGGTGATTAGTCATGCTAGACTACTCTGTGGCCTAAAATTAGAAATATACTTCTGTCACCTTGCCTTCCAAGCATTAATGTTACTTTCCTAGTATTAGGCTACAATTTTATTCCTGGAAAACTGCAACGACAACAGAAGCAACAACCACACAAGCAACCACAACAACAATCATCTTTATTTGTAGCTAACTTTCTACTTCAGGTTCCTGCATGAATGATGAATTAAAACATTTTAATGCGCAAAATCTACAAATGATCAGAGTTACAGCATCTTTAGGAGGCTGACACAAAGTTTGGGGCCAGTTGGGAGTTAGGTGCTCTGTGTGGTTTTGGCCACACAGAGCCAACACCTTTCAACTAGGCCTGGAGACCTAATAAATTTGTTATTATCATCACTTCGTTTTCTGTTTTTATTTAATGACCCTTTCCGAGCTTTCACCTTGCACAGCACATGCGACAGCAGAGTACACTTTATCTCCACGTTTCTCACCCTTCCTTTCCCGGTGTCCCGTCCCTGCCCCGCGGGATGCCTCTGCCCCGGCGCCTGCGGGCGTGCAGGGGCTGCGGCAGCTCTGGTGCCGGGCGGCTCCGGGCCGGGGCGCGCTGAGGAGCCCCAGGCCGGGAAGCGCTCCGCTGCGCTCCCGGGGCCGTGTTTACCTTCCGGGGCGCCGGGCGGGTTCCGGGGCGGGCGGTGGCAGCCGGCCCGGCTGTGGCTGTGCGGGAGAGCGGCGGCTCCGGCGGACGGAGCCCCGCGGGCACCATGAGCGGTGAGTGCGGCCGGGCCGGGCCCCTCCGCCCCGGGCCCGCCGGGCGCTGTGGGGGCTGGCGCGGGCAGAGCGTGCCCGGAGGGCCCGGGCGGGAGTGGCCCTGCCCTTGTTTCTTTCCCCCGCGCTTCTCCCTGTTGCCTTGCTGATGCACGGAACACTTGGGTCTGTTATCACCACACCCCGTTCCTCATTCCGGCTCCCCCAGTCCCCACAAGTGGTGTTTTACCCCGTTTTAAATCCTCAGTCCTGCCCTTGAGCGTGGCACTGGCTTACAGCACAAGTGATGCTGGGCTCGGGCATCTGTGTTGCCTCAGCTGTGCAAAATCGTAGGAAATAGTCCTGAGGAAATAATTGACCAAGAGAAAATGAGAATTAAAAAAAATTAAAAATATGAACTCAGGAGTATGCAGTCGGTGGGAGTGGTGGGAACCACGATTTGTGGAAAAAGGGTTCCTGTTGCTGTGTCCCTGTGTCCCGGTGAGGATGTGTCTGGTTGTGGTAATTTCTGTGTTAGAGGGAAGTGGTGCGGGGGGTGTGCTAAAACCTGAGGGTAAATGTGTGTTAAATCCTGAGCTTTCTGAGGTGTTTGTCAAGGAAATACTTGAAGCTTTGCATGAGAATTGTGACCCGTAAACTACAGGACTGTAGGAAGCAGATCCACTTGAATGGGCCAGAATGGAGAGTTATTTGTTAGGATAGAGAAAGAAATTCTAGTAGACTTTTTTTGTAGAGGTAAAGGAAAAGTGGTACTTGTTTAATAGGTATTAAAACACATTGGCAAGGGTTTGTTTGGGGCTTTCTGAGAAGGGAAGTGCTTTAGTAGAAGCTTTGATTGGTCTCTCTGTACATCTTCAGCAATGGAAGTTGCAGACAGCACTCTGCACCTGAGAATTGGATCACGCATTGATCTCCCACCCTGATTTAATACATGGTGATCTTTGTTGCCAAAGGGAGTAAGAAAAAACCCGAGGACTTAACTGGAGTTAACTAAATGCTGCATGTTTTATGGAGAGCAGTCATTTCTGAAAGTGAACTGAAAAGTAAAGCCACTTCACTTGTATTTTTCTCTGTTTTGTTCTCACCTTTATGGTAGGAAGAAAATAGAAGATTTTTGTGGAAGAGATGGGGTAAAACAAATATTATTTTGGGGAAACCTGTTGTGAAAAATGCAAACAGTGAAATCTTTCAAAGCATGGGAAAAGAAAGTTTCTCAAATGTTTCAGATCTTGACACAATATAGACTAAATCCTAATTACAAAATTTGTAAGAGTCATCATTTTCGTATGGAAAACCTCAGCCCTTCAGTGATGAATTCAGACTGGGACTAGCCTTGTGCAAATTTATGCAAATTAGAGCCTAAATCTTCCTAGGAGACTAATCTCTGAGAGCTCCATTTGGATTCTGTGACTCAAAAGGCAAGGTAACACCACATGTGGCCTAAAGCTTCATCGTGTAGATATTTTTATTACCTTTAATCTTGTTTTTTTTAAGCCTAGGAAGAGATACATGTTTATGACAAGGGAGACATTTAATTACTTGTAACAGAGTAACGCCTAGGGTGACATTAACAGTAGTTTTGCAATTGCATGGTAACCACTCATGTATAGCCCCTGCCAAGAATTATAAAGCTTTTCCAACAATTTCAATTAGATAGCAAGATAACAAAAAACCCCACTAAAGTTGCACTTTGCCAAGCATGAGTGTTGTACAATGCTGTCCAGTATTTTTCTAGAATAATATAAGTCAAACTGATCAGAACAGAGAAATATCTATCATTATCATGCTTGTTTCAGATAAAGGAGATGGCTCATGTTAACATCTCATCAATTTTAACCATATCCTTCTTTTAGTGCCTGTAACAGCACTGTCTGTACTTACTTCTATGCCTAGTTTTAACCCTTTTAAGTACAGAGCTGTTCCTAAAATATAGATGGAAGAACTTCTTTTCTTAATGGCTATAATTATGTTTAATGTTTATTTTCTTTAGCTACAGTGTATTTTAGTGGATGTGAAGGTGGCTTCCTGTTGATGTAAGCATTACCTTAATATTACTAATGCTACTTACTAATTACATGCTCATATTTTATTGTACAGTGCTGAATAGGCTAAACTTTAAAGCCTAGCTATACGAGGAAACAAGATTTATGTGCTTGTCAAGAATTGGGGGTGTTGTCATTTGTAAGGACAGTTTCAAAAAACTTGAAATTGCAACTCGGGGGGGCTGAGGTGTAGAATCATAATAATGTAGTATAAGATGGTATTTAAATTAGGTCTGTGTTTGTTTTATCTTAAACTTGCAACCTCAGAACCCATACTAGAGCAAGCAAAAGGGATTGCAGTCTGAAAGTTTTCATTCAGGGCATAAATAAAAGTCATATAAGAGCAATATGAGATTTATTTATTTTACTTACATGCTGCATGTGGTGCTGAAGAGAGCTTTACCTAGGAAGAACTGAATGAAAATTGTGCTTTCCTTTACTTGCACATCAGTTTGCTGCTGCTGTAGGTGTGGATGTTTGTGTCAGAGTATGGACAGAAGTTTGTTTTAAAAATAGGAAAGCGTGACCTTGAACAACAGAAAATGAGGAGGGTCACAGAGGCAGGTGCAGTACCTGAGCCTATTTTAAACCCTTTTTGACCAAGTAGATGTTGGTGGGAGGAGTCCCTTTAAGTTTCTTAGTTTTTGCAACCTTATGCTTATGTTTTCACAATTATTTTTAGAGTCACGTATGAACTTCCTTTCTTATTGCAGTAGTCTAAATGCAGCCTTTTTCTGAATAATGCTGTTTTTATGCATTCTATGTTTTGTGTTCGTATGTGTGTTGCTGCAGTTTTTACTGCTGTTCTGAATCAGGAAAAGGGTATTTTAGTCAGTGTATAATACACTGTTGGTCTTTAAATCAGCTGGAGTTGATCACATTTAATTGGTGCTCTTGTCTGAAAAAATGCTTTTTTTCATGAAGACTTAGTTTAGAAAATGAAGATGTGAAAGAACTAAATCTTAAATGGAGTTAGTAGAGATTTATTTTTACCTTCCACCTCCTTGAAACAAAACATCACTAAATAATACTGTGTTTTCTAGGCTTGTTACAAAAAAAACATACCCTCAACATGAAGAGAGACTTAATCTTTCGGATTTTTAAAAAAAAAGTTAGACTTTGTGAATTCTTTTTCTTCTACCTGTGAAATTTCTGTTAAGCAATAGCAGTAGAACAATTTAAGACATTCATTGAAGAGAAACCTCAGCCCAGCCCTCATTAGAGACATTACGTGGCCTTATAGCCCTGTTAATGGTGAGGGTGATCTGAACTGCTTCAGAAATTATTGGTTGTAATCTCCTGCAGTCGTGATTGTTAGGAGTGCAAATTTACAAGTAGAACAAAGAGAAAATACATACTGCACTCAGTCTGTGTAAAGTTAAGGTTTTTTGGTATCATGTGCTTTAGTGGTTTAGAACATCAATTAGTATAGTGAACACCTGTAGGCATTCTGTATTTATGCGGTTTTTTTTATATTGATCACAGTTTGGAATCTAGTTGCAAACCATTTCTGTTACCAAATAGATACAAAGAGTCCAAAGAGATGTGAATTTAAAAACTAATGTGTATTGCATTCGGAAGACAAACTTGGCCTACCTACTAATATTTTCATTTGATAGGTGTTTTTCTGGTCATGGAGTTATTAATTGCATGCATTTGTTCTGATGTTGTCTCAAGCTATCAGTATAAAGAGAAATATTGTGTTATGCCTCTTCTTGCAGGTATGTGGGTAGTATAAGACTGTAAGAGTAATGAGTTTTGAAACAGCAGAAAAAATCTGCAGGGTTGTGTATATTCAAGGTCACTGAACATGAGGGGTTGCACTAAAAGTTGGGGTTGTTTTCCTTATTTTACAGTTATGTGATTTATTATAAAGCATATGGATACATAGGCATGTCTACATCTCCATTTTGGTAATGTATATGTGGTAAGAACATCAAATACAGTTTAATAAATTGTAATCTCTGAAGGAGCCCGAAGTGGAATGATAGGGATTATATGAATTTAGCCTTATCTTCACACTGGCATAACTGGCATAGTTGTTAGGAAGTTAAAACTCATTTGGTGTGGGGTTTGTTTCCAGAGTCCTGGACTGGCACTGAACATTGTTTGTGTGCACTGGAGTGCTTGACTAACAGCCCCAGACCTCACACATCACGTGTCTGCACAGTTTGAGTCAGAGTTCAAAATGGGAAGCACAACTTCTTGAAAATGCACTGTAATCAGCAAAATCAGCATTGTGAAGCTTAGTTAGCAAATGTGCCTGTTTTTCCTGTTGTTTTCATTATTCTGGCGTACTGTGGGGATTTTCTTCTATTAAATGAATACATGAAACTATATGGAATATGAATTATATTAATATATTTATAGATGAATATGAATATATATAATACATTATATCAGTATAATGTATATTTATATGTTATATGAGTATATATATTTAAACAAAGGCAGAATCATTTCAACTGGACCAATTCTGTCCTGTCCTGCTGGTTTAAAAGGAAACTGTTTTGAATGGGATTATGAAGATAGGAAGTTCTGGGATTTGGACCTCACACTGTTGGATAGCAAGAGGAAGCACATATCTTTGATGTCATCTCTCTGTACTAGAGGGTTTAGTGTGTGGTGTTTGATTTTCAGTGTTTGGAGGAATTTGCTCATGCAGAGTTTGGATAATTGGCTTTTAGTCCATATATACATTGGTTGTATGTTCTTTGAGAGAGAAAGGAGAATAGAATGACCTTAACTCCAGAGATGTCACAGAGGTTTCTGATGGATGTTTTGAACTTAAGCTCAGAATAAAGAAATTACAGAGGAAATGTAGGTTAACTAAAAGATAAATGTTACCATATTCATGGGAGTTTATGAAGGATATTCCAACAAGCAAAGTATTATGCTGTTATTGAAATAGCTTGAGAAGTTAAAGGTTGTCTTGCATAGCTCCTTATATAGTAACAATATAGATATTATAGGTGTTAATCAGAAGGACTATGCTGGTAGTTAAATTTTAAGGGATTTATTGTAACAGTTGCTCTCTGTTCACCTGACTTTAAACTCTGTCTGCAGTAAGGTTCTTTGACAGTGAGAAGATACTCCTACTGTCTCTTCCTTGTTTTCCATTCTTTTCTAGTGCTATGATGCTGTACTACACTGGTAGTTGTGATAAGAAGCTCAGGGCAAGCTGTGCATCAGCTTGAATAATTATGCTGTATTTGGTACTGCTGAAATATATCTTCAAAATATTACTAAAATAAGAATCTAGATTATATTTAAAACAGTATTGCTGCCTGTTAGAAAAAGGCTACTCAAAGCATAGTTTACACTGTGTAATTTTACTTAGAGAATATATGCTAGTTAATTTAGTGGAATAATTGACATGGGAAGGAAGTTTTCAGGGCCCAAAAGAAAGAAGTTTGTGTTGGACCAAGTATTTTAAAAACCAGTTTATTTTAAAATGATATGATTTTGTTGGATTTCAGGTTCACAGACCAATGACACTAAAAGACAGTTTCTTCTAGAACGGCTGCTGGATGCAGTTAAACAGGTGAGAAATCCAACACACATTTCTGCAGTGGCTTGTTCAGAGTTGTCACTACTAGCAGGGACTGTCTTTGGTCTTTTTCCTTCCCTTTACAAAGAGAAGGAAGAAGAAAAGGAAACAAAGAAGAAATTGTGGCTTTCACGTAGTACTACTGAGTTTTTGTCTGCTAGCAAACAACTACTATACAGTATTTATTTGAAATTCTTTTCCTGGACAGGTTATATTTGTAATAGGTCTATTTTAAATATATGTAATAGTATAGAATATATATTAGGAATATACATTCTTGTCATCCTGATATGACTGAACTAAATTGCAGTGTACTGCAAAATCTAACTTAGTTAATGTTTTAGAGTAGCAGGTTCTTTTCTTTGCACTAGATTTTTAGTGAATGGTTAAAATG
Organism: Oriolus oriolus; assembly: GCA_013400235.1. Taxonomy (NCBI): domain Eukaryota; kingdom Metazoa; phylum Chordata; class Aves; order Passeriformes; family Corvidae; genus Oriolus; species Oriolus oriolus. Next base: position 21,067 of record VXBT01005579.1, read on the forward strand.
CATGTAAAGATGTGATTTATATATGTATGTCTGTGTCAATGTGAAGTTCAGCAAGTAGAATTTCATAGACTGGATTCAATTTGGGAGAGCTTGGGAGGCAAAAGAATGCCTCAGAAGTGAGCCAGTGAAATGTTTTGTGAAGAATGGTTCTTCTGTAATTGTAGCACTGAGCTGGGTGGGAGCAGTGTTTGGTTTTGTGGGTGCACATTTACAACTCAAAAGTAGTAATTTCCACTCAGTTTTCAATTTATTGAAGGACCTGCAGGTGTGTTGCTCTGGCTAGCAAGGATATATTTGAACTGCAACAGTAGCCCATTAGTGTAACATGATGCTCTAGAGCACTTTTTGGATGCAGGCGGTATTTGCCAATGCTTTATTTTGTGCTACTTCCTTTTTTTGATATGACTTTGTTTCTTATATAGAAATAGCTCAGAAAACTGAATTTATTTAGTCTAACAAAAAATTCTTAAAATTTCTTAAAATCTGTTTCTTGCAGTGTCAAATACGGTTTGGAGGAAGAAAAGAAATTGCTTCAGACTCTGATAGCAGGTAGAAAAGTCTAAGATTACCATGCTTAGATTTTGTATCCTAATGACATGAAATATATAGCACAAAATATTTGACAAGCTCAAAAAATTACATTGCATGAAAGGTGATCTGAAGCTGAAATAACATGACTAACAGCCCCTCTAGCAGGTGAGGGTGATTTTTCAAATTGATTGCCAATTCTTCTGAATGTAATCTATGCCTCATCTTTCAATCATTATGATGAGACTGTGAGTATAATTAGATAATACTGCTTGCAAATAATGAAATTACTGCACAGAAGGGATCTTTCACTGCTTATAAGATAATGGTTCACTTTCCATTCCCTATTCAGAGATCTGGAATAAAGTTGCTTTATAGAAACATAGTTGATTGTTCTTTTCACATGCGTTCATTAAAAATTCTCTTGCAGAGTGACCTGTTTGTGTGCTCAGTTTGAAGCTGTGTTCCAGCATGGCCTGAGGAGGAGCCGGGGATTAGCACTGACAGCAGCAGCAATCAAACAGGCAGCAGGTTTCTCGAGCAAAACTGAAACAGGTAAGTTGCTAATTGTAACTGTCCTATTTTAATTAGTTCATATGTTCAGTCAAGTGATATAATTCTTAGTAGAAGTTTTAAGCATTGCACTAAACTGCAGATTGTTGGTAGGATATTTTACACTTGGTCTGTTGTAGAAGTAGCAATGAAAATGACTGTTGTTTCTTAGTCTAGTTTAACTTGCATTCCAAGTTTGTCTGGAAATGCTGCTGTTAGGAAATCTGCACTTCCTACTGTTGCATCATGTATAGTGGCAAATTTATTTTGAATTCTGGCAGGGATAAACGTTGTGTAATTGTGCTGTTAAAGTTTTTAAAACAACGTTTTTCATTCTTGACCTTGTCTTACTCAGTTCTTTAAATGCCGTATTTTATATAGGTCAGATATGTTTAACTTCTAATTATTGATGTAATTTTAGAAAGAAAGTTACGTTGCTTGTATTGGTTGGGTTGTTTTTTATTACTTTCTCCACATTTAAAAGAAAGATTCCTTTATTTTTCTCTTCACCATGTTTTTCTTTTTTTTAATCAGAAATATATGAAGATACTGATCAGTTTTTTGTCAATATTTGGGAACAGCTCAAGGGAAGTGTTTTAGTGGAAAGAGATATTGTTGCCTTTTAAATGCAACACTTCTGTTTTCTAAAGTAACATGAATTTGTTATTTGGATGTCTGCAAATTATGGAGCTACCTGTTCCTTTGGACCTACCTTCTAACATTTCACATCAGCAGTAACATAGAGTTCTAAAGAAATATTTTCCTTTCCATAATATGTTTCCAGTTGAATGTATGAACCTGTGGATAAAATACTAGCTTAAATGTGTTTTTAAATGTGAATTCTATGTAAAAGTGTCAGATTGAATCCTTTAATTTGTGTGGCTTTTTCAATGAAGTGAAAAGTTCTAAGTGCTTAAATAGCTTGAGTTCTGTAGGAATAAATAACCTATTTAACTGGTGGGTTCCACAGAGGGTAAATGATTCACCTTTGTTCAAAGTTATATTGTTACCTGTTTGTTTTAAAAATGTACAGGTAAATGCATTCAGGTATGAGCTTAATGGTTTTCTTAGTGGGGTGGTTGTCATTACTATTATTATTATTACTATTATTACTATTATTATTATTATATTTCAGAGCCAGTGTTCTGGTATTATGTGAAAGAAGTCCTGAACAAACACGAGCTGCAGCGCTTCTACTCTCTGAAGGCCATCACTACAGACATTGGCAGAGGCCGGGCTTGGCTGCGCTGTGCATTGAATGAACATTCCCTGGAAAGATATGTTCATATGCTGCTTGCAGATAAGAATCGCCTCAGGTACTGTGTCTGATACCTTTGTAATGCAGAAAATGTATTGACAGATGAAGCACTGTCTTGGTTGTTTTGTCCCAGGCAACCAACCAAAAGCCACAGCTGTAGTAGTCCCCCATTTTAACTGCTATGCTCGTCAAGTCACTTAACATCATTTTAAAAAATTTTTGTCAGCCATTAAGATAGTGGCTTGTGCCTATATCGACATGTGACCTCTTCCCTAAATCCCTTACCTGTTCTTTCAGCAGTTTTCCTCACTGCAGCCTTGACACCATGCTTTAAGTTGCCTCATTCCACTAAAAGAGTACACGACTGCAGCCATGTCTGATCAGTCTATCAGTGGTAATTGCCTGTTGCCTTTTGGAGATGCTCATCCTGTAATTGCAACGCTCCCGCAGTGCAGCAGTGGGGAGCTGCTGCTGCAGATCACTGGGAAGTAGTTTGGCAGCAGTTTGTGAGCCTTTTGTTACAGTTACTGAGAATAACTTACTACACATTGTGAAATCTTAAAGTACTTTGGAAGTGCAAAATGCACTTAAGTTCATAAACTGAGTCCTGCCTTTTTCTCTTCAACTCCTTTTCTTTATGAAAATTTGAGGTGTTTTCCTTTTTTTATCAATAACTGTTGAGCTTGCTCAAACCACTTGATCAAGTCCAGTGGATACAGCAGAAAAGCGTTTTTTCCATTTGCATTGATTAATGGATCTACTGGATAAGATTATTGCCACAACTGAATTCATTAGTACCTCCTTTTCAGTTCTGGTTTGTTCCAGTCGTCTGTAGCTTTCTTGCAAAACGGATTTTGATGAAATCAAATAAAGACAAATGGAACAATAAAGAAGAAGGTCTGAAAACCATTATGAGGAAATTAGTGGCTTGGATTGTTATGTTGCTAATTACTCTCATGCCTGTAGCAGTCCTTGCACAGTATCAGGATTATCAGCACACTGCATTGTAATGCTATTTCTAATAAGGTTTATTCCAGAATATTTAAGACTTAAATGTTACCCAAATTCAAATGGGATTTACAGAATCAGTTTACATCCTCAGTTATGTGTTTTGGAAACTTTTAAATGAATCTGTTGGAATTGTTTAATATATAGATGGAGGATTTTATTTCTATCTGTTTTATTGTTTAATTAACTGAATGCTGATAGTGAAAATACAGCATTCTGCTACTAGAAAGAACTAGGCTTATAACAACTAAATTTATGTGTTGACAGTGAAAAAAGTGGGGTTTTTTACATCTGAATTCATAGTTTACTATACCACAGCTATGTAGGGTAATTGGTGTGGATTCGGATATTGAAACAGGTCACAGAGTAATAGAATATTAGGATTTGGGTTAGAAGGGAAAGATTGTGTAGTCCAACCCTCCTGCCATGGGCAGGGACCCCTTCCACCAGAGCAGGTTGCTCAAGACAAAGGGAACCTTTTCGTTTGTATTCATGTGTTCTAAGTTTATATAAAGCATCTGTAGCAATAGGTATAGAGAGATGCTGTGACTGCTGATGCAGTGTGAACCACCAGGCCCTGAGTGGGTTTTTTCCCCTAAAAAAGCGTAGAGCTAAAACTAAAGAACTACTGTTTAGCATGTCTTCTATAGAACTGGCTGAAGAGTTATCAATTTCAGAACTGCAGGGAGTTACTGTGACATAACATTGAATCCTTTGCGGTACTCCTACTTATTCTTCAGAGTTTTCTTGTCTTTCAGAAGTGAAATATATATTACTATAGGACTGCATGTTCTTTTTTTCCCCCTTAAATTATAGTGTCTTCTATGAAGACTGGTCTTTTATGATGGATGAAGAACGTTCTAGTATGATCCCTACAATGGCAGCTGGTAAGACTTTCTCTTCAGTATTACTGTTCTTGGAAAACTACTGCATTTTGGGATGTTACACCTGTTTCTGGTTGTGAGGGGCTTCTCTAATACACTCTGTTTATGTGGAGAATGTGTGTCAGAGGCACAGCCAGGGTGGATAGTCAAGGTATTATGCCAATTTATGCTGTGAATTGATGGATTGTTAAAATCCCAGATCTGGCCTTCCTACAATTCAAAAATCTTCCACATAAATTTTTTAACTCTTCAGCAGTCAAGGCTAACTTAAAATCAGTGCAATTTAGAGAAAGCAAAGTGGGTTATTCCTGACTAGAAAAGAATAATGATGGAATTTTATGGTAAGATCCAAATTACAGGTAAATACAGGTAAGGAGAGTAAGAGTAAGGAATGATAACAAATAATTTACTTTCCTAGAGTTCAGCAACAGAAGAGATGTATTATTTTATACCTCTTTTCTCAGATACATGGTCACATGCTTCATTCTGCAAGACAAGGTTCATGGGCGTTTTTGCTAATAGAATATAGGAAGCAACAAATACTAAAGTGGGGGTGAAATGGGTTTAAATAAAAGATGATAAATAAATGAGTTCACAGTACTTTTTGATTATTTAATGTGCAGCTGAACAGCCATCAAGATGAATTCAGAACTGATTGCATCAGCTTGAATATAATCTAGAAAGGAATGAATGGTACATGAAAGAGTAAGAATTCAGGCACTGGGAACTGTGGGAAATTTTTGGGAAAATGTTTTACATGTCACAGCTTTGTTAATCCTTAGGTTCTATGTTCATAACTTCTGTGTGAAGTATATGGTGCATTTTTGGTCTCTTTTTCCCCTTTCTTTTATCTGAAGGTCTGAACTCCATTCTTTTTGCTATAAACATTGATAATAAGGATTTAAATGGACAGAGCAAATGCACACCTACTGTGTCAGATTTGTTAAAGGAATCCACACAAAATGTAACGTCCTTATTGAAAGAGTCCACTCAGGGTGTCAGCAGCCTCCTCCGGGAGATCACTGCCTCATCTGCAGTCTCGATTCTCATAAAACCTGACCAGGACTCTGACCCACTGCCTGTTCTGTCAAGGAATGTAAATGCTGGTAAGCTTTTATGCAATATTAGTTCTGTTCAGAAACTTAGAAAATATTCAAGTGTGTTTAAATAACTTTTTAATTTACTTTTAATGCACTATTATAGGACAGAAGTCTTAAAAATAAGTGCACTACACATACAAACCAGTTGAGTGTGTAATTAAAAGCATGAAATTGGAAATCTTGGATGTGAATATTGGATGGTAACTGTGTATTTCAGCATTCTTGTATCACACTGAGAGGGAGGCTAAACTGTTTTATTGGTAGTACTTTGCCTGTGACCTGAATTTCAATTTCTTATTCATAAAATTATGCTTTGTAGTTTGTGATGTAATGATTTTTCATTTTTAATATGCTTTCTTTTGGCACCTTGCCAGTCAGACATACACTGATGTACCTCTGTTGTTATATATCAGATACAAACCTTACCTTGTAATCTTCTTCAAGTAGTGACTGTGTTTACAGTCTGAATTCCTATGCAAAGCAGGTAATTGCCAAAATGAAAATTTACTCATGCACTCTTTACCTTTAGAGGTCTTAGTGTTACAACAGGCTTGTATGATGTGAGTTACTAACAAAGACCCAAAGTCTTAATCTCTTCTAATTTGAAATCAGTCAAGCAAAATGTGATTTTCATTATATATTTTCAGTTCCAATATTAACAAAGGAATATTTTATTATCTTTGTTTCTGGAAGTTGAGCTGAAAGTTTGTTTTGCTTTGTAAAAGTACGAAACTGCAGGAAGATTTATGTGCTTTTCAATTAAGAAACAAGGTTTGAGTTTAGGCATTAAATTTTTTTGGTTATGAGAAAAAGGCACATGTGAATCTGACAGGAATAAAAGTTGAGATAAAATTGGATTTTTATTGGCATTTAAAATAGACTTGGTCTTAAAACATGGTTTTTAGAACAAACTTGTGGTAAAGCTTTTGTTGTATGGCACTTAATTGAGATTAAAATCGTTGGCGATACTTGATTTGGGATGACTTTGTTAGTATAGAATAGGCTTGCAAGATGAAATAAGACAGTAATTGACCATATGGTGCGTATGACTCCACAGCAGGATGTACCTGATGTGTACAGTACATGTGTATATGGAACATGAAATATACAACTTCCAATAAAATGTCACTTTAAAAAAATTGAGTTTGTTCAAATGCAATTACATGTGGAATGTTAGAGCAACATTTGTTGTTTTCAGGTGTTTTCATTAAAGTCTACGTTCTTTGTTGTAATCACATTTGCAACCAGAATGGGTTTTAACATCCTCTTGAAAGTATGTTAGTGTGTTTTGTGGGTATATAACAGCTGGATTTGGATTAAACAAAGCAATTTAATCCCAGTGTGAGGTGTCTTGGCGACTAAATTTCTGATATTTCTTAGAGTGCTTCAACTTTGCATTTAGCCTCACGTGCACATCAGATTCAGTGAGAATAGGTAATGATGTAAAAATAAGTGCTGTCACTGAATACATCTGGTCTAATCAGAGAGGATTTCAGTGTATTTCTAGAGCAAGAGCTAATTATCTGAAAACTGACTGTTCAATTTTTAGAGTATAGACAAAACTATTTGAAAACCTGCAGGTTGTGGATTTTGTTCGTGTTGTGAGTTTTTTCTGAAAGTGCTTATGTTTTCTCTGTTGTGCAGACCTGCTCTGCGTTATATACTAGGCGTAGTCCGTGGGAGAAAGTGACAGGAAGGCTAACTTTTTATTTTAAATTTAATTTCATGAATTGGTAGAACTTTTTTTCCAGTTTCAGTTGAATCATGTTATGAATGCATCTCCAAAATATCTTCTAAAATCTGAATTGTATAAGGCATATAAAATAAAGCTGGTAATTAGAGATTTAAAAGCTCATGTGTATGGAAAGATAATGAATGCCATGTAGATCTAAGTGGTTTTTTCTTGACTAGAGTAATTTAGTACATGAGCTCTTTCAAGAAAAAAACAAGTTTCATATATTGTTTCTCTTTTCTAAACTGTGTTAAACTTTGTAATCCTACTAGATTTGAAATACAAAAAAGATCGAAAAAAGAAGAAGAGAGTGACTAATATTATCTCATTTGATGAAGAGGAAGATGAGCAAAACTTGGGGGATGGCACAAAGACTCTGATTACAGGAGAAAGTTCAGAGGAGAGTGCAGACAGATCTTCAGTTCTTGCATTATCCTCATCTGAAGGCACTCTCGGAAAAAACCTGAATGGGAGTGAAAGTAACCATTCGTGGAAGAGCAATTCAGTATTCATGAATGGAGAGTATGAATACCAGAAACTGGATGTGAAGAGCATTGATGATGAAGATGCAGATGAGGATGAGCTATATGGAAAAACATTAGGAAATAAAGGCACAGAAGGTGAAACTGAAGCTTCTGAAAAGTAAGTATTGGTGAACGAGATAATGGTAAACTTTCCATGCTTCCCTTCCACCCCTCTCTTTTCTTCATAGCTACTGGCAAATGGATGTGTTGAACTGAACTATAGATTTTCTCTTTTTTTTTGTTCCTGTTCCTCCTCCCCCACCTTTATTCCCCTCTTTTTTTTTTCTGGTTTTTTTTCCCCTTTTTACTGTTTAAACAATATGGGTCACTGCAGTGGTGGTGGTATTTTGCTTCTAAGTTTCACTGAAATCCCAAATTTTGAGATTTCGGACTTCTTGTTCTCCTTGAAGTTCTCAGTTGTTAAAATTCTTGCACGATATAGCCAGGCTGTAATTCTAGCCAACTTGATGTTTCTTTATTCTTAGTATGATAACAATTCTATTTTGGCTTGACAGTAAAAATGTGTATTTTGAACAGAGTGAGCTTGTTACATCAGAGTAGATAGTTAAACAAGGCAGGACAAAACTGAGAGAGAAAGAATAATTTTAGATACTAATATGCTTTCTTTCTTTCTGACACAGAAATTGATTTAGAGAAAAAGGCAAGCACTGCTTGTCTCATCTGCTTTGGAATGTCTTATCTTTAATGAATTAGTGTATGGCTGACAAAGAAATTGGCAGGCAGATTGAAATAAAGATTTTTCTTGCAGTGGTATCTCTGAAAGAAATATAAGCATTATGAACATTAATACCGACTGTATAAATAGATTGTTTTGTTTGTTTGTTTGTTTGTTCTAAATAGACCTCATGAAATAGTCACATGCAATTCTCAGATATGCAGTTGGACTCCTCTGCAGGTCCTGAATGATGACTCAGATGTTCTATTTCCTGTCAGTGCTGTTGGCTCTTACTCCCAAACAGGTGGGCATTTGAATTCACAGAATTCCAGCAGCCTTTATTCTAATATGGGGCAATGGTAAGGAACAACGGAATTGTAAAGACATAAGAGATACTGAACAACTGGGATAAAAAGTTCAATTAAAATTTATTCTAGTTCTGAGTCAGAGTTCTTCATTTGAGTAGTTATTTAGTTAAGGAGGATTTATCACTGTCAAAATAAAACAGAGTTTCATTGGGTTTAAGCTGTGGTCTTGTATTTTATTAAAGTTTAGGAAAATTGTATAGAAAGTATCCATATCCATTTTCTATGTACCACTAAGCTGCAAGAAGCTCCAAGTGTGTTTGAGAACTTGAATTCAAATTAATCTTGATGGATTGGAGAGCAGCTGGAAGCAGTTCAATAGAAGCTGTTAACTGTTGAAATACAGGATAAGGAATGATTGACTAGGAAATACTTGCTCAGAAAAAGATATGGGAATCATAGAATGGTTTGGGTTGGACGGGATCTTCAGATGTTGTTTATTCTAAGACTGGCTTTCTGAGCTCTGAGCACCAGTTGCCAGCTCACATCTAATTTTTCATGTGCTGGTATACTCAAATAATTTTCTGCAGGTTACAAGCTGATAGTGAATTAACAGAGCTGTACATAAATGAAAGTGTCATTTGTAAATACAGGCTCCATTGGCTCTGCTGTGGCCTCAGCTGCGGTATTGTATAGAGTGAGGGGTACTGCATTTCAAGGATAATGTGGACCATTTGAAGCAAGCAATAAAAATGGTCAAAGGAATGCAAAAGAAGACCTGGTGCTTTTGCAGAATCTGTATTAGTACCAAAAACAAACAAAAAAATTCCACAGCCCTCCCCTTCACCCTGTTGATATTTTTCTAGCTGTGCAAAAAACATTGCTTCTACAGAACTTTGGGTATACTCATTTCAGTGACCATTTAAAAACTTCTCAGTGGTATTCAAAAAATGTTTTAATTGTAGAATATTTCATTTTTTTTTCATATACATTATATGTCCAAGAGTTTAAATGGATTGTTGATTGAAGGCCTGTGAAAAACTGTAATTCAGTTCTGTAAGTTCAGTGATAAAAATGTGAATCATAAAATAATGCTGCACTGCCCTCTGCTGTATTTTAAAATATGTACCTCATAAGAAATGCCAGTGGTTCAAAAAAAAAAAAGTACATTTTAAATTTTTTGTTATGCTGCCACGTTTTTCAGTTTACAAAGAAATGGATTTAGAAAACATTGAGTAGTTTGTGGCATTGTCTCTTAAACGGAAAACGGAAACTGTTGGGGAACATCCACAGGTTGAAATCTGGAATACAAGAAAACATTCCTGTTCATGGGGTGTGGTGTGTGGAGTGGGAACTCACAGCTGTGGTCAACAGGCAATGAGGAACATGAGCTGGGGGTTTTTACCTGAAATCAAAAAAAAGAAGTGCAAGCCAAGGCTTAGTTCTGGAGGCAGACGACCCAGGAGGAGATCTGTATATATCTGTGTACATCTCATACATAACTGTCATGGGGACTTACTCTTACTAAGAAGATACCAAAGCCCCTTGTTTCATGTTGCTTCATCTCAGAACTGTTTTGAAAGCAATACTCAGCCTACTGGAGATGATAAACAGGCCCATTCAGATCCCTGCTGGGCACAGGACAGATATTTTCAGTCCCCCTCCTGTCCCTCGTTGTGGTCTGTCTTGCAAGTGATACGGTGTTGGGCTGGTGAAAGGAGTCAGTTCATCGGTGCTAGGAAAGCCCCACTGACCCTGCTGTCTTCTCTCCTGCTCTCACCTCTCTGAGCAGGGAGGAGTTGATGGGGTGTGCAGGGAGGGCTACATTAAGTGCCCATTGTTCAACTCAGGGCAGCCAGGGACAGGGATATGCATGGATCCAGGCACCCTCTCCTCAGCCACACTGACAATTTGCTGAGATGGAAAGCTGCCTTAGGCAATTGTTTGCTTGACTTTGGAAGTTGCACTTGTGCTGGATGAATGATGTCAGAAGGAACGTGCATTAGCTTATTCTGGGGGCAGTCCAGCCCAGTAACTGGCAAGCTCATTATTATCATGATATTTTTGTTCAAACATGCTTAATGAGTTCCTGTAAAATACATAGTTTAACCCAATATTTTGCTTTATATGTCTTAGTACCAATAAATAACATATAAATATATATATATGTTTGAAATAGTATAATCTATAGTGTTGTATGTTAATTTGTGTTTTCAGTATTAATCTGTTGCAGTGCTCCAGGGATGTGTCAGGGCATATCATATCTCCATGTAACTAGAAATGAGAAAGCCTCTGTCAAAATGCAGTTGCTTGGAACAAAAATGGAGTATGTATTTTAGGAACTGAGCTTCAGTAAACTCTACAGCTTCAAAAATAAATTTTCTCCTCCATAGACTTTCTGACATAACTCTGTTTCCCATGAGCTTATTTTCTAGAATTTCTGCTTTTTAAATCTGTGCTATTTAGGGTTGTCTTATAGTAACTTTGTAGCCCTTACGTAGTGAGATGCAGAACACATCAATAAAATATGATTTTTGTTTGTTTCCACCTGAGCTTCCTTAATGACAGGCTCAGTGATGTGGATGTTTTGCTGCCGACAGTTGTGGATCTGTGGACAGATGCACATTATTCATGCTTTTTAAACAGTATCTCATCTGTCTGATTCCTGATGGTCGGTACAGAGACGTAAGGAGCCAGAGAAAAGCCATGGTGCTCTGTTGGGAATGCAGAAAGCACCGGTGTCTTTGCAAGGTTTCATGTGCTGGGGACTACCACAAATTCTTCTCCTGCAAGTCACAACCAGATTTGTAGTGAGCATCAGGTGCAATGTGGTGCTTCAACTCCGGGGGCTTGTGAAAGTAACTTCAGGAAGGAGTCTCCTCATAGCTTTGCAACTCTGTACATATAAAATATAATTTAGGAATTGTGCAATACTAATTTTTTAATAATGGCTGCGTTCCTGAGAGGCTTGACAATGCTGCTGTCATTCAGGGTGAATTTGCAGAAGCCAGTTTTGGAGACAGAATTAAAAGTGTTTAAAAGCAAGTTGAGTGTTTCTGTTTAAAAATGTAACTACCTTACTTCTGGATTTATGTTTTTATTTTATTTTTTTGAGTACTGTAACCCAAAGAAAGCTAATGCTTGTGCATTCTGCTTTAGATAACTTGGAGAATGGAGAGGGGCATGAGCATGCTGTTCATCCGGTAGAACTGGTTCCAAGAAGATCTGATCTTCCTTACAGGTATGTGCCAAATATGTTTTTTGTAAAAGGAAAAAAGCTTCACCCTGTAGCTGCCAACTTATTGTTACCTAATGCACTTAGTACTGGAAAACCAACTACTCATCAGGGTATTCTGCATGTGGTTGGAAAGACAAATGCAAAAAAACCTACAATTCCCTTTTTGCATAGTTTCAAATACTGAACTTTTGCTAATGATCTGGGAGAAGTCACACAGTGATGTCAAGTAACAGACAGACTTGGCCTCCTGGTTTTGAAAATAGGTTTTATGTTGGTTTTTATGTTATTTTTTACTATATTCTCCATGGCCTTTTAATTTGGCATTTTTGTGTGTCTTCTTAAATCAGACTCCCAGGAGATACATTAAAGGATTGTTCAACATATTTTGATTAAATATGGGTGAATAGGACAACAACGGTAGTTTCTGGAATGCTTTTTTCTTAAGTTTTGAATTCAGGATTTTGTTTTCTTATATTGATTATACTATACTTTTATGACTAGAGTGGAAGTCAGTCCTCCAGCTCAAGTGAATACTTTAAGCAGTATGTTGCCTTCAGCCACTGTGCCAGAATCCATGACAATTAGTAAGTACTTCCTTGATGTATCTAGATTGATGGAAAGAACTTTGAAAGTCCTGTAAGTCTTTCTATTTTTGTTTCAATAAGATCTGCGTAGAAAGTCATAGAGCACTTAATTTCTGATGTGCTGGTCATGCTAGTAATAACTGCTCTAAAAGGATGTTTGTATTGGCAGGTTATGCTTCATTGCAGCTGATATATCCTTGTATTAGATGTGGCTTCAGTAGTTAAATGAAAAATAATGATTTGATTAACATCTTTAAATTTCTACAAGCTCTGAAAGCACTGAGGGTTGGTTCTGATGTAGTCTTGCTTCTTTTGCCTGTTTTCACTAATGCCTAGTCAGAAACAAACAAACAAACTCCACTCTTTCTGTGGTTTTGATACGAAAATCTGCTCTGAACATAAATATGGGCTTTCATATGCAAAACCTTTAGTTAAGATTAAGGCGGAGGACAGTAATTTTTCAGTGGTATTAAGGGTAGAACTAGACAAGATAAAATAGTCTTTGCTGCAGAGACAGATTAATAGAAGCACAGGCAGTTTGTTTATCACATATTTGATCTTTTTTCTTTGCATAAACTTGTAGAACAAGGACTTAGTTCTTAAACTGTGTCTAAGCATGTAAGCCAGTCTGTGTTTGTGTTCCTCATGGTACAGAATGTTCTGTAACTGTACTGGCTTTGTTCCTAAAGCTCTCGGGTGTGTGTTTGTTTCTTCTTATAAATTTCAATATGTAAAAGTTTTAAATTATGACATTTGGGAAGTTACAAGTGATGCAGCCAAGATTCTTTTCTGCAATTGATTCGTGGAATCATCAAAATGAATGAAATCTTAAGATACTCTAATCTCATTTTATAAAGTCATATTCAAATGCTGTGTCAACCTGTGTTAAAGGAGATAAACCAAGCATTTTCACTGGGCAGTGTTTCAGGCTCTGGTACTGGACTGCTGACTGAGCTTTGCAAAGCTGAAAAATCCTTTCTTGCAAAGTACTTCATGAAGTGGCAAACTAGTTTGAGACTTCTAAGTGCCGTAATTGAAGTGTAGAATGGACTTACTGTTGTTAGCTACAGTGATACTTTGGTCACTAGATATACCTTGCTAATGTTATTCCTACAATATCCTTTTGTTCTTATCTATTGCTCAGTTAGAGAATTGCACAGGGCAATTTTCTGGTGACCCTGCACTCTGTTGATTCTTCTGTTTGTGAGGGTGTCAGGTACCAGCAGGGGCCGCAGTTGGTCTCCTTCAGTTGCTCAGCTATTTCCCAGTGTAGGTAAGACAGCTATAAAATAGAAAGAAAATGTGGAGATTTTCAATTCTCAATACTTAGCAATTTGTAAATGAAATGAAAACACAGGATCAACAGAAGCATGCACACTATCATTAGTTTCCCAGTTCAGAGAAGGCTTTGGTGAAAAGAAGGGTGGGAAGCATGTCAAACCCATCTATAAAACCAGTAGAATGCCTAGTAAATAATCTAATCGTAATTATAATTAAAATTCAGCTGACTATACATTTATAGAATTATTCAATGCCTTTATAATAGCTGATCCTGGGTATGTTGAATAAAACTGCTTTTTTCAAGTTTGTTGTTATTGGTCGTAGATTCTCTACAGGAGGAATTCAGTGCTGTGACAAAGTCAGACACTGAAGCTCTTTCTCTCTATTGCAATTAGCAGAAGAATTATTAAATGCTGAGGCTTATAGCTTGGTTGCATAGCAACTGATTCTAACACATCAGGCAAGAAAAATGGAATGCCGTAGTGCAGTGAGAAAAGCTGGGAGGTCTCCAGTGACTGGATTTTTGTCTTTCTTACTTCTGAAGACAGAGCCTGAAATGAATTTTTTAAAAACTGTATTATTTTCCTGCTTTCTTTCCAACCTATTAGTATAGTACTAAACTTTTCTTGCTTCTTTTGATATGTAGGCTAGAAAGGTATGTTATGAGAAGCTGTAATTTAAAATTTCTGCCATTTTAAATTATTTTCCTGAATTATGTCCCATGCATTTGTAAGGTATAGGTTAACTTAGCAGCAGATACATCTCAAAATGTACTAATACTACTCAAGAGAAATCCTAATCCACAGAGCTTTGCTGTTTGTTAGGCATAATTTGAAAACTTGCCCTGCTTTGCAGATTGTTTTGTCATAACGAAGTTTATAAAGAGTTAGATTGGTCAGAAGTTTTCTATTTATGCATCTACTTTACTATGTAATTTTCAGTTTGTAAAAAAGTTGTATTTATCTTATTGAACTTGAATCATAAACAACACTGTTTCAAGAGTTGCCATTGGAAGATTGTATTTTCAGCATTGTTTTTCACCAGAACAATCTGTCCCACCAGCACAAGTCTCCCCATTTTGTTTTTGCAGTAGAAAAAAAACAAGTTCCAAAACTTTCATTTTAAAAGGATGCTACTTGTGTTCCTCTTTACAAAGTTCTTTTATTATAATACTATTTTTAGGAAATAATTGGTAATTTAGTTTTTTCACTATCATTTTCTTCAGTTTTTAAAATTGGGCTTAACCACAAAGGTTAGGAACGGCTATAACATTGTACATAATTCCATATTTTTTCATATGTTCTTGAGAAATCCCTGATCTTCTCAGGGTCATGAAAGAACTTTACTGAGTAATCAAACCTCCATGTTATATTTTTATCCTGGTTGTATAAGTGAAGAAGGTGTATGTTTTTGTACTTTCTGTGTCCTCTCAATAGCTGCTGACCTGTTCTGTAACCCAGTTGCCACAGGTCACTGGTGGGTACTAAATTCTCGTGTCTTCTTTGAAAGTGCAGCTGTGGAGGGAGGGTGTTTGTATTTCATCAGGGAGAGGAAAGCTGCAGTTCACTTTACAGACCTGGTTTTCACCAGGAATCTTCTATGCAGTAGAAGGCCAACACAATTTGTTTCCTACTGAAGTGTGCCCTGTGAATAGTGACATGACAAGATAATATTTACAAGATTTTTGAGGACTAAATTAAGCCTTAAAAGGCAGTGTTCATGTAGGCAGCTTAGGGAGCATCAAGCTCTTTATGTCTTTAAAGGTCAGACTTCTGATTTAAGATGTAACTAGTCTGCTGGAAGTTTTATTTTCTCTGAAAATATCTGTGTAAATTTTCACTCATGAAAATAAAATTTAAAAAAGATTCCTGTAAACTGCTCCCAGCCCACCCTGATATTCTATCTGCAGGATTGCAGAGGAGGCTGCATGACCTTGTGTACTCTGAGGGATGATTTCACTTACAGCTCATTCTTCACAACAGGTGATTGCAAATCATGCTTCTCCAATCTTTGGCTAAACAGCAAAAGAGTTGTGAAACTTATGACTTTCCTGGAGGTTGCTGGAAACTGGCAGGTGTTTCTTGAAGTATGATATATTTCATGATCTGAGTGTGACCTTATGAAAGCTTTCTAGAAGCTAGATTTTGCATGAAGTATGGAATTAAATTAAAAAATGTTTCAGAGCAAATATTCAGTTCATGAGTAATTAGGCACCACAGATTATTTTTAGCAATAAAAAAAGTTCTTTAGTGTTTGAAAAAGTGAGGTTAAAAATGAAAAATTTAATTAGCACGTTCCTTGATTTTTATGTTATTTTTTTTTTTGCTGATGAAGAATGGTTTGGAATTATTGGTTTGTACATGGGAATTCTTTTTTTCAAGAAATTGTTGCAAAACTATCTATTTGGAAAAACTTCACTAGTTATCATCTTATCCCTGTCTTTATGGAGCTCTGATTGTCACTTCACTTTTAGGTATGTTGGTGTTGATTGCTGATCCTTAATAACAGTAGTTTATTGCCTTTCATTAATAATACTTTACAGAACATAAATGTCATCAAGCACAAAACAGCTTAGAAGTAGGACATAAAGTCTAACATCAAACACTTCTCTGAAGTAGGAATACTTGGCCATCCTCCCACTGTTTTATTAAAAAAAAAAAAAAATAGAAGGGGGGAAGAAAGATTAAGGTTGCACAGTCCAGAAGTCAGAAAATGCCAAATTTATGGTTGCTGCTACAACCCTGACATTTTTTCATAATTTATTCCCTTTTCTAACCCACACAATGTATGAGACATAAGTCTGCTGGAAAAATTAGGTTATGATCATACACTCATCTTGAAGGCAAGTGTAACAGACAAAAGCTCATGAACTGGGGATATTCTGGCAGGTTTGAAGGGAACCTGCTGCAGTGTATGATACTGGATTTCTTTTGTTTGCATTCAGCTGACTTCCCTGACATGCTGCTGAAATTTTTCAGAAAGCGTAAGTGAAAGCAAGAAATTACAATTTCTGAAAGTTTTAAATATTATACCTGAATTAAATAGGATGGTTTTGTTTTAGTTCTACTCAGTTCCTTGCTTCAAAAGATAATGAAATTAAGGTTTCTGATTTTTTTTCTTGGTAATTTTTTACTCATTTAATTACACTAAAAACGTTTACCTTTTTGTATTTATTATGGATAGAAAGGTTAAAGAAGTGTTGATGATAAACTGTATAGTTCTTGTGTTTGTTTTGAGTAATTTGTAGAAAATATGACTCCTTAATACTCATCACTTCAAGAAGAACCAGCATAGCAATAGCCATGGAGCAATCTTGCTGCTCAGGTACCAGCCTTCTTGGAATTCTGGTCTCTTAGTCCAGACTGGTGGTTGGTGTTGATGCTTTCATCCACACCCCCAGTGGTATCTGTAATTGAGCTAAATTAGCAAGAAATACCGAGTATGAAATGTGTTTGCATTTGTGGTCCTAAATTAAGCATTGATTTTTGCCCTATATGTGATAATGAAATTTGGAGTTCCTGCTTTGTTGTGTCTCTATAGTATTGTCAGTTCCATGACTCTCAGAAAAATGAGGCAAATGGAAACAAATAAGCAATTTAAAGTCTTCTATTTCAAGAGGCTTTTTTCCTCCTTCTTTTGTGCAAACCGTGGTCTTTAGCAGAATCTTGCTTTTTGTGCTTCTGCTTGTGTGTGTGGGGGAGAGGGGAGTGAGAAAAGATGGGATTTAAGGTCTCTACTCATGCAGAAGGTTCTGGATGGAATAAGGAAAAGAAGATTAAGTTATTATGCAAGTTAAGGTTACAATTTGAATAGGCTGGTAAAATTGAAATAATGAAGACAATTTATAATAGCTTAGCTGTATAAATGTTAATAAATCAGTACCCATTAAAACACTGGGTACACACACAGGCAGTTACTGCAGAGTGGGCACCCCAGTACAAGTGCAGAGCCAGTGCTACAATAACGTGTCTGAGCAGCAACAGCTTTAATTAATTCAGAGTTAGAGACTACTTGTTGATCGTGCACTGTCATATTTTAATGGCACACTTAAAATATTTAAAATGCCGTTGGCTTGATGAGTCCTTGAGGAGGATTCTGAATTCAACATTATAGTTCAAGATCTTTATTTTGTTATGGAGTGTTACTGTACACAAAGCTTACTGTGGATCTTTTTGCTTGTGTTGTTTATTTGTATGATGCTCTAGTACTTACTGGATTATTCTATTTTCCTCATCTGTAGACCAATTGTTTATTTCACAGATAGGCTGATGGATTTTGATCCCTTGTGCTAGTATTAAATACCCAGAAATTTCACTACTTCACTTCTGGTTTTTCTTCGAGATTTGGATTTGTTTTCTTTTCTTTTCTTTATTTTTTTTTTTAAGGGTTACATATAGAACCCATAAAAGATGCTAAATTACTGTAGAAAAGTACTTATTCTTTCTATGCTGAATTAATGAAGTGCAAACTCCCTCTAATGATCTACTGAAATGTTTCTTATCAGTTTCTGATCAGTTAGCTCTTAAGCTGTAATATGGGTATTACGGAATGGGCAGAAAAATGATCATCTACTTTCTCCATGGCCAAAGGTGCAGGAATGTTTTGGAAAAAATCTAGCATGAAGAAATTTGGGTTGGCTGATTTCAAATGATATGAGAACTCTGCTGAACCCTGCAGTCCTGCAAGGGTGGGATTTATCTGCAGCCAGGCTGGAATTGTGATCTCTGCAGCACTGATTGATACATTTGGTTGACGTAATAATATCTTTTACATATTATCCACTACTAGAGTTGTCAGACTCCATAGGACAATGTTAAGGTTTTTTTTTCAAATGGGTAAAAGCTTCTATAACTCTAGAAGATGTTAAGAAAGATTAAGTAAATCTGTGAACTGAATGTAAAGGGGAAAAAAGTTGTCCAGTGGCTTTGCTTGTTTGAAGAAATCAAGTAATACCAGCTCTGTTAGTACATTTTCAGTAAAAGCACACAAAATTTACTGACATCTGCACTGAATGCTTGCAGAACAGAGTTGGCTGATTTATTGTATGTAAACATTTCACTTAACTGTTGGGAGGGGTGGTTTAATATATTTGTGTCCTTGTAGCACTCATAAAGTTATTGATTACAATATGTGAAATTGTTAATGAAATTGTTTGAGCTGACACTTTTCTGTATGGCATTTGGCTGTTCTGATATCGTGTTAAACCTAACACGAAGGAAATCTTTAAAAATTCTAAAATTCTGTCAGTGGGTTTTTTTTGACTTTTATTCCTGATTTAATGACAGAAAATATTTTTAAGGTATTTGTGAAAAATAGGATTTTATAGGAAATGACAAGTTTCAGAAACCCCATCATCTTTAGGGCTGAGCTTGAGAAGCAATGCGATGAAGAAGTAATGACATTATCTCTACTCCCATCTCCCTGTAGCAGTTACATTTCCTGTGTCAGAATTTATAGTCAGGGGAAGAAGCAATTTGGAGAAGCTGAGCAAGTAACAGTGTGTCTCATTAATATGCATGTAGTGAAAAGGTGCGTTCTGCCCTGCATCTGTGGTGAAAACAAAACAGCTGCAACCACAGGCACACTTGTAAACATCTGCATTAAAGCCAGATGCAGGCTAATTTGATTTGATCAATACTTCTGATGTGGTGTTAAATAACACCGCTTTTGAAAGATTGCTCAAATTAGTGATGAGATTAAGAGCATTTTTATGTGCTTCGTTGAATAGCAAATGGTGTTGGCATCATCTTAATTGTGCTGCCTGTGTACATGACTTCTAGATCTGAAATGGGTGAAAATGCACACAGAAATTAATCCTTTTTGTTCCTTTTTCTTAGATGAACTTCGTCAAGCTATCGTGGCCATGATGAATAGAAAGGATGAACTGGAAGAGCAGAATAGGTAGTTTGCTTTTTTTAGTCAAGCGGGACTGTAATTGAAAAAAATCTTTTCTCTAATACAAGCTGTCCTTTCTGTAAAGCTTTACATAATATTTATGTAACCTTTTTGATGTATATATTATTTTATCTGTGAAAGGTTAAGGTAATAATTCACTATTTAAGTGTTGATACTGAAGAATAGTGTTTTGAGGGCAACTTTTTCCTTTTAGTTTGAATCAGATAACTCTTTGTATCTTGTGAGCTTTTGCAGTTGTAGTTTTTTCAAAACCAAACCTTATAGCCGAAATTCTGAAGCTCTCCTAAGATAGCTTTCCAAACGACCAAAAGTTTCTCCTAATGCAAATATTCAGAAAATTTCTGGTTTTCCCCTTCTGGTGAAGAAGTGATGTAGGATGGCTGGCAATATAATGCTGAAAGTGGCTTTCATTTATGGCTCTGTTTATGTCTTTATGTTCACTTGGGGCAAAATGATGATGTACATGTAGAAATGATCAGTTGCTTATATAAAATGCCATCAAACCTACTTTGTATTTATTTAGTTTATTGAAACACATAGTTAGATGAATGAAAATATAAATGTATTCAATGCTTTAGTAGGGCTATTTTGGTAATTTGTATTTTCCTGTAGGTATTTTGGGCTTTTAAATGCTGAGCCTACCAACTGATCCCGTTTTCCTACCTCTTATTCATCCCACTGCCATGACTGCAAGTTATTGCCTCATTCAGCTTTGTGGGTCTTTTTGGCAGAAGGACCAGGATGCTTTGGGTTATACCATTATGCATCATGCTGACCTTTGCTATCTCATCAAGGGTTTTTACACAGAGGTCTGTGGCAGTGCTCTTGGCAGAGACAAGAGCCCTTCCTGTCTTGCTATAAATATATTGCTTAAAGTTTATTCCCAAGATGTATGGACTTGCACTGAAGTACTGAAAACAGCTTATAAGCTTTTTTAAAAAACAAATTCTTTCTGCATGGTAGTACAGTGGATCCCATGATAAGTTGTGCTTTGGTCTTGTTGACAAGATAGTAATACAAATTAATAGTAAGCATTTGCAACTGCTTTTTCCTTGTAGCTTTTCATATCTTTGTATAATCAAATCAGGTGAATTTATTACATTGAATAATGAAATTTTAGGATGACGTTAATGGTATCATTCAGGCAACCTCCTCTGTGATTCCTAGAGTATACTCTAATTACCAGGTAGTGTGTGCAGTGTTCTAAGACAGGCTGTTGCCTTCTTGCAGATCCCTGCGAAATCTGCTTGATGCAGAGATGGAGCATTCTGCAGCACTGAGGCAGGAGATGGAGAACTGCAGGAGGAAGGTGGCAGAGCAGGAGGAGCGACATGCCACAAAAGTCCAAGCCTTGGCACGGTAAGAAGTGCTGAAAATGTCTCAAAAAATAACTGCAGGGGAACAAAGGAATAACAGAGTCTGTATACAAGAGAAATCATTTTCAAGTAGCTAAGTTTGCAGTAGAACATAGTTGTAAGCAATAGCTATTGCTAAACATTATTGGCAAGCAAGTACCGAGTTCTGAAGTGGTGCTGCTATTTTTCCTGTAGCCCTAGGAAGGTCAGCTGGAGCAGGTTTCTCAGGACCATTTCCGGTCAGGTTTTGAATATCTGCGCAGATGGAGACTTGCCAGCCCCTTTGGGCAGTGTTGTTGGCAGTGGCTTTTTGGCAGTGCTGTTCCTAGTGGGGTCCAGGCTGCCCATGGCTTTCTTTGCCGTGGAGGGGATGTTGCAGGCTTGTGCTCAGCTGCTTTTCCCCCAGATCCTCCTCCACAGAGCTGTTTTCCAGCTCTCCAGCACTGACTGGGTGTCCCGGGCTATTTCTCCCCAAATGCAGGACTCTGCATTTACCCTTGTTGAACTTCACAGGCATTCTGAGTCCAGTTCTCCATCCTGTCTCAGTCCCCCTGGATGGCAGCACAACCATACAGTGTCACTCTGCTCCTCAGTTTGTGTTGTCTGTGACCTTGCTGAGGGTGTGCTCTGGCCCAGCATCCATGTCAGTAATGAAGGTGTTAAACAGCACTGGCCCCAGTATTGAGTTGCCTCCAGCTTGACTTTGTGCTGCAGTGAAATTGAAAGAAGTTTAACCTCCTCTTGTCTAAACGTGATTCAGCTTAAGAAAGACTTTTGAAGGTAAATGCTGCTGTAGCAGTGTGATTTTCTTCTTAAAATTCAAAATAAGCTCTAGAGTAACCATGATGTGTAAGATCTTGGGGGTGATTCACATGTATAGTAAACAACAAACAATCCAAGAGTTAAATAATCTGCCTTACCCAGAGAGAGGTGTTTGTTTTCTGTTTGCACAGGCAGAGTGTTTAGTGTCAATCACAAAGTACCACAACTGAGATTCCTATAAGCTTTTTATTGCCTATTTGAAAATGATAAATATAAAGCTTTCTTAAAAAAAAGGTGTTTAGGATGCTACTAATTCTGCTTTTGATGACACATCAAACCAAACTACTGGCTTTGAGGGAGGGCGAGATATTAATAAGTGGGTTTGACATTCATGTGCTGTAAGGCAATACAGACAATGCAAATACTTCATCATTTAATATTCATGTTTCAGGTTACAGGAGTTGTATATTCATATTTCTTTGACTCACTTCCCCCACAGTTTTAGAATTTGCAGTGACATATGGGTGAATCAGATATTTGTCATGCACATATCTCTTTAAAGAATAGATAAGGAGCTTGTATAACAAGACCTGAAGAGATGCTCACTTAGACTAATGAGGTATTTTTAAACAAGTCTGTGTAATTTCTCTTATTGCTATATGGATGTGTTGTGTTGATTGCTCTTCTGAAAGTCAGTTTGCCTTGTCATGTGATCAAAACAGTGTTGGGAGCTGCTTGGGCATGATGAATTCATGTGTCACTGATTACTTTGGACTTGGGAGGCGTTTCTTTAATGATTCATTGCAACTCATTTTCTGACATCCTAACATAAGAAACTTTGTAGGTTGTTTTTTTGGAATATAGATTTTTCTTCTAAATTTTTATTGGTTCACTTTGTATGCTGTAGGGGATGCTTCTGCAATAATAAGAGTAGTAAATTTTTAAAATAAATAATATTTTAAATATTATGCTCAAGGAGTTGAGCAAGCTGAATGATCTAAAGAATTTGAAGTAACAAAACGTTTGGAATTGCTTTGTGAGTGCTGCATAATGCACTAGGTGAGTAAGAGGAAACTAAGTTTCAGATATTTTGAAGTAGTGAAATCTCACTGCTTCCCTTGAAAACAATTGATCACGTGACCAGAGTAGAACATTTTCCTCAGTTGTAATGTTCTGAATATTTTAAGGCAAGGGAAATCATTCAGTAACAATCTGACTGTTGTGATTTGATGAATGAATGTTTTTCAGATTATGAGAGCTGATATTTATGTGTGTCCCCAAAGCTCTTTTGAAGAATTTGACATAAATAGCTTCCTGAAGGCTTTGAGAACACAAATTTCGGTGACACATCAGTCAGTGCTGAAACGATGGCTTCTGGAAATCTGCAATTATTCAGCGGTGTCCTGGACTCTCCCAAGAGTCTCTGGCTTCCCAGACAAAATGCTAGTTTATTGAGAGACATTTTCCCAAGTGTCCCAATTTCTCTTTGAAAAATGGAAAAAGTCTTAGGTCAGTTTAGTTTCAAGTAGTGGTAATCTCATTGTTCCATGTGAAATATTTGAATAGGTCTTTCATAAGAGTTGCTGTGTTGTTCCAAAAAGGAGCAGGCTCAGGTTCAACCTATTTGCTAGTCTTCTGAAAGAATATACTCAATAGTTTCTCTAGTATAATGTTGTAAGCTGGGTTTTTTTGGCGTTGTTTGGTTTGGTTTTGTTTGGTTTTTTTGGTTTTTTGGTTGTTTGTTTCGATTTTGGTTTTTTTTGTTCTCATCAATGAACGTTTCTCAAATTGCATGGACGTATTGTGCCACTGGCTTCTTGGCAATACTAAAGTTTTTTAATTGAGATTCGTTTTTCTGTGTGGAATACTATTACATCCCTTTGCAAGGCAAAGAAATTTATTGAAGTTGACTGTGAAATTGGATAATCTCCGATTGCATATTCTTAGACTATATTCAGCAATGTTGGAGGAAAGCATATTACAAAGGACAGGCTTTGCAGCAAGAAAAGCAGATAGAGAAGATGAAAATGCACTGTGGGGAAATGGGGGATGAGAATTTGGCTGTACTTCCTTACACTTCTGCATCCCTCCTGTTTACTGTAGATTCTGTAACCTAATCTGCCTCCTCTATCTACTGTCTGTATTACTTACAGCACATTTTCTTTGATCTGGCATTTTCTGTTATTCTGTTTTACAACACTTCTTTCGCAGCCATAGCCCTTCAGTGATGGGTGAAATGATGTGTGGTGCATCTTGAAACGATTCCATCACTTCCCGTAAGCAGCTTCTCAGAGAGAGGAAAAAATACCTCTTGTTCCTGCTTGTGAAAACGAATTTGAATATTCCTATATTAAATGACTTTTTCTTCCTGCTTAGTTAGTTGGTGACGTGTCACAAGTCATCAGTAGCTCCTATACACGAAAAAAAATACTGGAAGTGGAAGTCAGCACATTTAGTAAGGGACAAAGGAGCTTCTAAGAGAGAGCAGGAGGAAGAAGTGGATGAGGAAGATTATTTGGCAGCAGGGCATCAGTAAGCAGGAGGAAGAGAAGCAGCTGTAGCATGGGGAGGAGGAAGAGGAAGAATTCCTAATCAAGGTGATAACCCTCCAGCCTCCATCTCTAAGTGAGCCCCCAGACAGGGCAGAGGTTTCAGTGATGGCCCTGCTTCAGCTGCAGCCCCAGCCCATGACAAGCAGTTGAGTTTATCACATTATTCCTCATTGTAGCTTTTTCTGGAGATTGGTTTTATGATATAATCTCATTATGTTGTATACAGTTCAACTTCCACTTCTATGAGTAACAGTTCTCATTTTCCTTATTTAATTTAGGGTGTATTTGACGACAATTAACTGTGATCTTGCATCTCCTAATAGCAGAATCATTCAGGCTAGAAGGTGTCTCTGGAAGACCTCTGGCTCAACCTCTGCTTTAGATTCTACATGTTGTTGCAGGACATTGTTTATTTCAATTCATTCTTAATTCCTGCAGGTTTTTTTATTGTTTAGATATTTGGTACCTTTACAGTATTTCCTAAAAACCTGACGTTTTTTATCAGAACATAGACATCTGTTGGATTGTTGTAGTTGGTTTGTTTTTTTTGTTTTATTTTCTTTTATTTCATTTTTCCCAATGCTGAATTTAGGAATAAGACACTTTTCTGGAGTAAGCTTCACAGAAAGCACTTGCTAGAATCTGATATTTGTGCTGGAAACTTAATTACATTATTCTTCAGGCCACTGTACTTGAGATACATGAGAAATTACTCTTTTTCAAATTCTTTCTTACCATGCTAATTTTACAGAAGCCGTAGAGAATTTTTATTTCTTTTTCAAGAAGCAGATTTGTGGCGGAGTTTTGTTTGGGTTTTTCTTTCTTTTTTTTCTATTAAGGTACAAGAAAATAAGTCCTATAAGGCCTCTTCATCTGCAACAAAAACTGTATGCTATATGTTCATTCACGAGACACAAAAAAGGCAAGTACGTGTTTCCTAAACACAAGCTTGTTTTATGCTGCTAAAAGAAATTACCATTCTGACAGAAGTTTTGATTTTCTTTTAGACAGGGTTTCCTTAACTGCTGATTTTTAAATAATAAAATAGAGAGCAAGTGTCATTATTTTTGACTCAAAATTAGGCAGGGAATTGAAGGTATTTGACAACTTACATTTATTATATAATTGATCATTCCTATATGTAAGCTATAAAGCTTAATCAACAACACTCACTAGACCTGTGCTATTTGAACAAAAAGAGTAATTTGCAGGAATACTAGGTTGTCATCCTCTATCATTGTCATTTTCCCCTATATCACCTCATATTACCATCTGTCTTTCAGCTTATTAAGTGGAAGAAGTGATCAGGCAGGGAAATTTGTTATGATTGAGGTTTTGGAGAAGGTTGTGCTTTTAGTGGTGCAGTTCTGCCTTTGTTTTCCTGGCTATTTCATCCTGTTTTGGTTTTTTTCCCCCTCTCTATCCTCTTCAGCTTGTACTTAGTCTTGTTGCTTATCTCCAGCACAAAATGTGGAACTCTTTGGAGCACTTTAAAAACTGAAAACGTGGTGATATCTGGGCTCATAGCAGGTGAACAGTTCTGCTTCAGGTTCGGTGGTGTAGTTTGGATACATTGCAAAAGTGCAGCTGGGGTCTGCATATAGAAACGTTTCACATCCTTCAGTCTGCAGATCTGACCTCTAACTCCTGTACAAGAATTTCTCTTCCTGTGAAATGCTTGTTAGGAATGTATCTGATAAAATGCCTCTTGAAGTCATTAAAGCCTTTTTAGTGAGTGCTTACTAATTGTTTTTTAATATGCTCTGATTAAAAGAACTATATAAATTCATATAGATCAGAATGGGCCTTCTTTGGAATGCAGCTAAATAATAGTAATGAGAAAGAGATGTCAAAGAATGAGAAGTATTAACCTGATAAAGAGGCATATTAAAAAATTGTGACTGAGCCATAGTGTCCTGCTTTGAATTTCAGTCTTTTATCAAAAACCTTAAGTGAAGTCTTTCTCAGCTTCATCTGTACTGTATCAATTTTAAGTCAATTGTAAGGCACAGTAGTAAAAAATGGATTTTTTTCAAATGCTGTCACAGTGCAGACAGAAGGCACTGAGTCTACTCTCATATGTAGAAATGAGGTGATATATGGTTATTTAATGAGAATCCTTAATACTCAACATATTGTAACTGTACACTGTTACTTTCATGCAGACATTTTTACAGTTCTAGTGAGAGACCTTTTTGTTTAGCTGTCACAGAATTTTTTTTCATGAATGAATTATGTAGGTTTGTTTTAATGCAGTATATAGGATTAAACTGTGTTTTTTATGTTTTTTTTCCCTTAACCTGAATATCAGCATCTGTCTCTGGTGGAAAAACTGATTTTTTCTTTGTAGTCTCAGAAATGAAAAATATCTTCAAATGCATAAAATCATCAAGGACTTAAAATTTGATTGTTGAGCAATCAATAGCTTCTCAATTATTTAGCAACCTCCTAGTAAAATGATGAATAAATTTGAGGTTACAAAGGTCAGCAAGCTGACTTGAAATCCATAGGAATGGGAATATAGTGCCAGTCAAGGCTTCTTATGGGAGCAGTATAGCACTGCTCACAGCAGCAGTTTGTGTGTGTGTATATATATAATATATGTAGATTTTATGTGTGTGTATATAGAGTATAAGGACCATCGAACATACTTGCATGTTTTTTGAATACTTCTAATTCTTAAATAAATTCCCATAAATAAAATGCCGATTTTTTTGTGTATCACCTGTTCACAGCTCTCTGACCTGTGTTACATGTCCAGGTTCCATCGTGCCTGGAGCATGGCCTTGGCTGGCCCAAATTCCCTCCTCTCTCTTAACACTTGTGGAGTTCTGTGCATGTTGTGCTGCATTTGCGGCACTTGCATGTTTCTACCTTGATATTTTCTTAAAGAAGAATAAAAGTTGTTTGAATTCACAGTCTGGAAACACATTTTAGTTATGTTTCTTCGGTATAAATATTTCTGTCGTACTCGCTTAACTGAAGGGGCTTAGACAGATAATTGAATTTTCAGATACGTGATTTGTCAGCTTTGTTTAAATTCAATCAGTTGGAGCCCTTTTTATTTCCCCCACCCAAATATAAGCTAAGGTGCTTAATGTTGTTAAGTGGAGCCATGGTAATACCTGGTTTGGATACTTGTACACTCCAAAGAGAAATGAGACAGGCACTGAAATATGACAACTTAAGGGATTACCTAAATTTCTTGTCTTATGGTTTTCATTTAGGAATGGCTTGTAGCAGACTTTTGCCTTGAATATTATTGCTGAAGTGCTGGCGTTTTCTTACAATGATAAAGCTGTTTCTAGAGCTGAATTATTATTTGCTTGAAATTAGATAGCTGCAAACTAGTAAAATAATGATCTCATTTTACATTGGCCATTCGGAATTTCCTTGTGTAGTATTGTATCCTTGTGTTTTAGTTGATTGTTGATTTAGATGTTTGTTTGTCATCAATATAGCATAGTATTGAAAATTTAAATTAAACAATTAATGGAAAGTTTCTGATTATGAGATAATCTGTTTCACTGATGTGTTTATGTGGTCCTGGAAAACTAATTTTCCTGGTACTCTGCTGTTGATGTATTATTTAATGTGTAAGGTTCTTTTTTTCCCTAGCATCATCGTGATACAACTTAGGTAAAGCTCACTATAGCAGATAGTCTGTTTGTTTCCATTGCTAAGGACAACAATATTTATTTATTCTGGTTTTTTGTCAATAGAGAAAATGAGGTGCTAAAAGTGCAACTTAAGAAGTACGTAGGAGCTGTCCAGATGCTCAGAAGAGAAGGTCAAACAGTGGAAGGTAAGGATGAAATGAAGCAGGGGAAGAATCCATGCACAGGGTTTGTTTTTCTGTATCCCGCCTTTGAGGGAGGAATATCTCCTAATAGTGAAAATAACATATTTGGTATATTTTTCTTTTGAGAAAAATACTGATGTAGATTTTTGTACTTATTTTTACAGAGCATTTTCTGGTAGATGAGGTGGTCTTACTTTTTTCAATGAGAAATTTTCCTGAAAAAGCTGTCAGATGAAAATTTAGCTTCAATAAAAATCCATGAATTAAAGTGATATTTGAATATAAAAATAAATTTGGTATCTCTAGATTATAGTGTTGTTTTGGAGATCAGTATTTGCAGACTGTTTAAAACAGACTCTGTACTGAGTAGTAATGAGCAGATTTTATATCTGAAAGAAAATGAGTGAAGTTATCAGCAGTTTTACCTGTTTGTCTTCTGTGGTCTGTGCTGGAAGTATCCATGAGGGGATGAGTTGATGTCTTGATTCTGAATCCTGTCCTGGTGGGACCTGGATTTCCACTGGTTACAGAGGGTGTTTAGAGAGCTGGGAGGGGTTTTCAGGAATTGGCACCATCTGTCTAATTTTATTTAATTGTGAATATTTTGGTCCTATAAGTGGCTGTATGAATGAATACTACTGCTCTTAAGGTCTAGTCACTGTCCTTATCTGAATTTCAAAGCTTCATTCATCCCTAAAAGGATATTTGTTAGTGAGAACACATGTTTTTACTTCCGACTTTGCTGGAGTGTAGTGATTCATATTAAGAATTATTCACAAAAACCATGGCTTAAGCTTCCTATAATAGCAGAAATTATCCTTCATTAGGTAGTGACAGTTTCCCTGATGAGTATAATTATAGGAAAAGAAAAAAAAATATTCCTAGGCTAGCTATATTCCACCATGTTAAAATTATGCAGATTAGTGAGTGATAAGAATAGAAACTGAGTAGGATGGTCAGATTTTATAGATGAAAAAGGGGGATGGAACAGTACCAACATTTCTAAAAATGAACACATGTATGCTTTATGCTGGAAGGATATTTAATCAATCCACAGTAATTTTCTATAATATTTATCACTAGTGACCAGAATAAATTTCAGCTACATGCAATATTTGTAATAAATTTTCCTTACATTGTAACTTCACATGTTTTATTTTTATAAAACTAAATTTTTTTCCTTAGCTGCCATTGAAAATTTAGGTGAAATTTTAGTGGTACTAGGGCCTCTGACTCAAAGTACATAAGAATGTAAATAATCCCTGAGAAGTAGCTGCAAAAAAGGAGTGAAACAATAGGAGTTTTTTCTTTTACCAGATTTATAGAAACTATTGCACCCATGGTTTGTACACATAATGAGTGATTTTAATGATAATTAATCTTCTGAATGGTATGAAAACAAAAGTCTTAAATGCATTGTAGATTTTAGAAGACAAGATTTTCTGTGACTCTATTTTGAAAGAGTCAGAATAAATTTGGCTTCTGCTGTTATTTTTATCACTATAAATAATGAAGACTCTATATGTTTGCTACAATAATCAGATCAAATGCTATTGAGTATGGCTTTTAAATAGTTTCCTAAAATAATAAATGAAACTCAGCTTGATATTTTGCCTTGTGGTGACTTAAAAAGGCCAAAAAACCCCACTCAGCAAATGTGATTATAAATAAATTACCCAAAAGTCAGAACTATCAGCTTTCAAAATGATGATCACTGCCGTAGCCTGAGCAGTTGGATATTGGTATTTAAATATTTAATAAATGAGCATCTTGATTTTTCAGCCATCAGCAGGAGTTGGCTCTGTACCATATTTCAGACCTGCTTAGATAGAATATTTATATAAAAATGCTGATCCTAGAAGTCTGGCTGAAGAACTTGAAGCAACATTTACATGGAAAAGATCTTAAAATAGCTTTCAAATTCACTTAAATAATAATAAACTTCTAAATTCTTCCTCAAAGCAAAAATCACTTCCCAGGCTCAAGAATATTTAGTCAGGTAAATGATGGTTTCTCCTATCTACCTTGTAGTGGTTGTATATATAGTTCAGATTTTGAAGAATTTTGAAAGCATTTGTTCAACTTCTCTTTTATTGAGGCTTTACTTTTATGTGTTAACTTATTTTGTTAGAAATTCTTGATCTATGAGGAGAAGTTGAATTGGATTTTTTGTAACTTGGAGATTTACTTAGAATAGGCCTTAAAGTGATCTTCAAATACATAAATGATAGGTGGGAACAGGAATAGAATAAACTGTAGTTTTCATTCACTACAGATAAAAGAAGAAGTAATGGGCTGACATGGGAGGTGAAGGGAGTTTGATTAACTATCAGGAAAACCTTTGTGAGAAGAATATTTAACTTTAAGTAGGTTGTGCAGGGAAGCATGATATCTCCCGTCTTGGAAGTTTCTAGGAATAAGTTAGACAATTAACTGTCAGGAATAGAATAACTCCAGCTGATTCTGCTTGATGCAAAATCATGAAATATTGGATAAAGTATGGAATGTTCATTCTCAGCCCTATTTCTGTAATTTCTATGATACGTAAGCAGTCTGTGCAAGTAATATGAAATTATATTTTGGAAGCTCAGTAAAAAAAAAGGCTTAAAAGAGTAGCATAAGCTTAGTTTTAAAAGATTTAGGGCAGGAACTGCAGGTACTACATACATGTGTTAGACAGCTGTAGTCACAGAACAGCCAAATGCTTTTAGCTGACATTTTTTTCTGTTAAGATTCCAGTCTAAATATTTCTTACAAACCAGGGTCCCTGCAGAATCTGTATTTTAGTACTTGTAATAGTGTTTAATATTATGGTCTGTTTCAATATTTTTAGTAATTGTTTCTTATAGAGCTGTTGTTTCTAAACAGGATGTCTTGGATGTTTATGGTATTTAACTTTTTAATTTGAGGTATCTCTTTGCTATAGTTCTGCCAAACATTTGGAGCACTGATGGTGAATTTACGATTCCAGAGCAAAAGCAAGCAGAAAACAATGAGGAACTGGCCAGCTCTTATGAAAGGAAATTGATTGAGGTAAAGTTTGTACTGCAAAGATTTTATGGAATCGTAATTGTAAAACAAGGTTTGAAGCTTAAGTAGTTTCTTTGCTTAGTTGTTTGGCTTTTTCCCCCCAGAAATGTAAAAGATAAATCTGAATTTTTTTTCTTCAAAAATGAAAAACCTCAGATAATTAAAAGTAGTTTTCCTAACAGGGGTATACTTTTATACACTGATATTAAAATGAAGGTTTTAATAAATAAGCAAGTTCCTTAAGGTTATAGCTGGTTGTGGTGAAGTTGAAAGCATCGCAGACAATAGGTTTGAGGTTTTGTGTAAATTACAGTGCATATTTACAGGCATGGCTGTGTTGGCAGTTGAGCTTTATTTAAAAGGAGGACATAAGGAAATGTGTAGCGTTTTCTGTGCTTTCGTGCTGGTTTTTGATTGCAAACCATGTTTCATTTTTGTATTGCTTATTGAATACTTCAGTAAGGAAATGTGTGATAGAAGCTACTACTTCTATTGATATGGCCATATTAGAAAAAGTTCTTAAGGCAAGATTTGCTTTTAAGATTAATGTAAAATTCATTAAAGGAGGAAAAAAAAGATAGATTAGGGTTTCATCCTAAATTTAAATACAAATTATTTTCAAGACAAAAGTAATGAAATTTAATATCTAATTCCCATATCTCCTATTAAATATTAAAAGAACATTTTTATAGAAAGTAAAACAATTCTCTATGTCTTTCTCTTGCCCAGAATACCCTGAAATTGGATACCCACATTAGCTGATTAACACGAAGATGACTTAAAATGCAGGTCATGGATCAAAGAGCTTAATACAGTTCTTCTAAAACATCCATACTTGGTTATCCTTTTCTCATAGGACCATGTGAAACTAATTCTCTCCCTAACCCTTACCTTTAGTTGAGTTCTTCTGACTCCTTTCCTCTGTTCTGTACCTATCAAAAGATTATCCTAATTAAGAACACAGGTGAAATCTCCCTCAGCTCTCGAAGTCTCTTTAGTTGTGCTGAGTTTGTTCTGCGTGCTCAGGAGTTTGTTGCTGACACTTCTGATTCTGTGGCCGTGTCAGCGGTGACACAGCTCTGGATGTCACCACAGGAAAAGCCTTTTTGGCTTGGCCCTTTGCTGTGAAACATGTAGTGATATTTTCTTTGTCATTTCTCTGGAGACTGCTCTCAAATGTGGTCAGGCTGGGCAGTGTGACTGCAGTGCTCTCAGGCACTTTGGTTTTCTTTTGACAACAGGTCTTTAGAATTCTCGCAGTGTGGAGCCTCGAGTGTTGACTTTAGCCTCACTTCACCTTCATTTGGGTTTGGGTTCTTTAAACTGTTTTCACATATAGGAAGGAACAAATTTAAATGGTCCTCTGTCCAAGGGAAACTTAGCTTATTTATATTTTTTTTTTTTTTTTGCTTCAAGCATATTGTTATGGAGAAAAACAACTGTGAAGATGATTGAAGTCCCAGTAGGGAAATTTATTGCTTAAGCTTCATTGTGGATTGAGTAAAGGAAGATGTGATGACATAAAATGTAACTGAAAGGGTATAATTATAAGAAGACCTCTATATTGTTTTAGCAGACTTTGATGCAGGAAAATTAAAGGAACTTAAATTAATACTGTTATTCATTGCTCCTTTTGATTTGCTGTGATGGTAATACATTTTTCTTTGACAAGAAAAAGTATTGAAGTAAGTTAATTGCTGATAAGCAGTACCTGCCAGTTGTCTTTTTGATAATATATAACAAGTGATTTGCTGTTTTATTTGCTGTTAAATTTCCTTTTAGTTATTTAACTTTGCTAGGGACATTTATAAATTTTTGCATTACTTGTAGTGTTTTGAGAGAGTTGTTGAATTTACATTTTTAATCGAGTCTGCAAGTAGAAAGTTATTTCAAGGACATCAAAATTAGAGGGAGAGAAAATAGTCACATATCAGTCTGGATTTTGTTCTCGTGGTAGGCACTGAAAAAATCAAACATGATTTCAAATATGTAAACTACTGAGCTTTGTATCTATTCATAAATTTTTATATTGCTTTTGATAACCAGTCAACAGCAGTATTGCAGGTTTTCTCTGTGAATTTGCAACTAGTTGTGTGCTGTATCTCTGTACCTGAAATGCAAGGAAATTCTGCCTTCCAGCCCAGGCTCTGTGTAATTAACAGTGACCTGTTAATATTAGCCTGATATTCTTAAATGTTACATCACCTAGTTTAAATTTGAATTATTGGTTAAGCTAGCATGGAAAATAATTTATCTAGGGTTAATAGTATTATATTACTGTTTTCTCTAGTGTATCGTTGGCATAGTTTAGCTCTTTTTTTGCGTATATGCTGCAGTGATGAATTACTGGATTTGAAGGACTCCCTCTAATATAAAAAGAATTTGGAAAAGAGCACTTGAAGTTCACCTTGAGAAAATTATTTTTATTTTTTATTTATAATCAATGATGTCAGATCCTGGCTTGTCAAAGCAAAGCTGTTTTTTTCTGTTTGCTTTGATTCTGTGAAGGATGCAGGTTTGTGTGGAACAAAGCACAAAATTAAAAGCAGGCACTGAATTAAACTGAATTTAACTGCTTTATTTTAGGGGACCTCCCTGGGGAAGAGGGAGAAGGCAGAGTAATTCAAGAAAGGGAAATAATGAAATTCACAGATAGTAATGAACTGCTTCCAGAAGGGAAATGATGAACTCTTAAGAGATTTGGCAGTAGTTCAAGTCCCTGTGCTATTGTTGAGGTGCCTGGATTGAAATTCGTGTTGTTCAGCTGTGCTTTCATGCTGTTACTCCGTTGCTTCTGCTGTTCTCTACCTTTGGATGGGGTATGAGGAGGAGGGAGGCATTCCAAGAGTTGCTGTAACTGAGGAACAGGTTTAACAGTGCTGCTGGCTCAGCCCACTGGAAGGGGCCCAGCAGTGCCCACTGTGTTCATCTGACTGCTGGAACTTTGCATCCTCGTCACTCCCCAGCCCCTGGCACTCTCAGAACATCCTGCATCACTCTCTTGACTTAAAATGCAGAGTACAGCCACAGCCACACTCGGTGTCCAAAGAGGCCACTCTGTTTACCTGTGAGAACAGCCTGTGCCACAGCCTAACTCTGGTATTTAGACTCCTCTGACCTCTCACAGATTTGCCTGGAGTGACTGACTTCTGGCTCCAATCCTATTAAAATCCCAACTAAGAGTGAAGTATATCTTCACTTAGGAATTATTGACAAAGTTTAATGCAGTTTGTGCATTTTGCTTTACTCCCAGTTCAAAATATTGTGATTAGTTTGTCCCTGTTGAGTGCTGCATTCATCAAAGAATTAAACTGAGATCAGAAGTTAATGAGTGTTAGAATCAGTTGTCATATGATCTCAACTGACAGGAATAAAATTTGGCATGAAGTTGTATTTTGTTCTGTTTAATTTGATATCAAAATTACATTTCAAGGCATGAGTCAAAATTATAGCAATGTCTGTTCTTAATGATCAGTTCAAACTAATGGTAAAAAAAATTGATGTACATTTAAGAAATTACATAGTGTGATGATTTTTTTTTTTTCCAATTCAGAACACAATTATCCCTTGGCATTGCTTTTCAGGTGGCTGAAATGCATGGGGAGCTGATTGAATTCAATGAGAGGCTGCACCGTGCTCTGATGGCCAAGGAAGCTCTGGTGTCCCAGATGAGACAAGAGCTAATTGATCTGAGAGGGCCGGTGAGTGTTTGTCTATTGCACTGTAGAATATCCCTCTGGAATAGGCTCAAACATGTTACTCATTATGAAATATCTATTAGCTTGTAAGAAATAACAGATCTGTGAAGAATTGGCTTTGCACAATTCCTTTCCTCTTAACTATTGTAGATTATGCTTTACATTTGACATTTTCCTTTTAAAGGAAAGAAGATACCCTTTTATGTTTATTCTAGCTATAAGGTAAAAAGCTATTGCTGTTTCAGTTCTAAATGCTCTTGCAGTCTGGTTTTCTAACAACTGCTACTTCCTTTGATTCTGCAGGTATTAGTCCATCATTGCATTTTTATGAACTTTTGTAATACAATGTTTTGTAAGAGCACAGCTAAAATAAAATACGCACGTGTCCTTCCCTTAATGGAATATTGGTTGTAAAAGAAAGTGATCAGTAGGTTTTATGGGCTTTGTATTTTCCCTTAAGTTGCTTATACACACGAAGTACTTTGTTTAGTATCCTTTCCTCATAAGGGCCTAATAATGATGTTCTTTCCTGGATTTTCTGTATCTTTCAAAATTATATGCCTTTACAAACCCCAACTTGTTTCTTTACAAAACTGTAGCGAATTCTAACATAAAGGACTCACAAGGGTGATATGTTCACAATCCTTTTGCAGGATTTTGTTTTTCTCTTATTGTTTGTCAGTAATGGTTTTTATTGGCATTTATAAAATTGAATGTTGAATTGTAATTTCCTTATAATATTATGCTTTCTTAATTGAAAACATAATAACCACTTTGTGGAAATTATTTCTGTTTTGTAAATATAGGTCCCTGGAGATTTGAGTCAAACATCTGAAGATCAGAGCTTGTCAGATTTTGAAATGTAAGTTTCATAATTCACAAATTTTTCTCTTCATACTGTCTTTGTGGGGAAGGAGAATAAGCAAACAGATTCAATAATTTCCTTTTCCTATATTATTTCCAGTAACTGCATTCTTAGAACAATGTGGTGTTCCATTGTTAAAAAGTATGGAGAGCTGCACAGTCCATGCCCCAGTGTAGTTAATTATGCTGAGCTCAAGGAGTTTAGATTTAGGAAGATTCCTTTGGAGTGCTTTTTAAGTGCCCTGGGTCTTGGTATTCTGCCAGAGCACCAACAAGTTACTGGTTTTAGTGCTTTGGGTTTGATGGGTGCTGGTTGCTATTCATCATGTGATGGACTTTTTCATTTTTACAGAATAGCTCCTAATCAATGCTTACAAAAAGGCCCAAACCCCAAAACTCCCATAAACAGCCCACCCCAGATCATTCTAGAGTGTTGTGATTTGGAAGTTAGCCTTTGGTAGTCAAACTAATGAATCTTGCTTTTGTGGATGAGGGGGTGAAATGTAGTTGGTGTGTTTGAATCATAGAAATTTGGAGATGAGTGACAAAGAGTCGATGGAAATGGCTTCTGCATAATTGAGCAGGGCTCTTCTGTTATTTATTGCACTTTAGCTGAGGTTTGTGGCCAAAAATGTTGAATTTGTTGAAGTGAATAATTTTTGCTGCATGTGTATGATCAAATGTTGTCAAATGGATGCTGTGGGAAAAAAACCCCAAAACCCAGAAAACCTGCAGTAGGAATTGTTTCAGTTGGGTTAATTTTAGGGAACATTTTTAGGTTCCACATGTATAAAAGGTTCAGGCAGAACTCCTAATTTTTGTGCTACTTCATTTGAAATGTTAAGTTGCTGTGTTGATCACTTTGATCATTATCTAAATCATTGCATGTAGCTGCTTTGCAATTCTTATACATGAGTGTGATTCCCTATTTTAAGTTTTTCCCTCTCCTCCTCAGATCAAATCGTGCTCTTATTAATGTTTGGATTCCCTCAGTCTTCCTGCGTGGAAAAGCTGCCAATGCATTCCATGTTTATCAGGTAAGTGAGACAGCTTAACCAGGATTTTGTGTAAAAGTTTCTGACTGAAATAGCACATTTTAATAATTTAAAGCTCTCCGTATAATTTTATTAGAGATCAGCTAATGAGCAGCAGCAGTAACTTCATATGTATTCATCCATAGGATTGTGTTGATTATTCAAATAGCATATTTTGAGGGTTGACTTTTAGTAGTTTAATACTTTAAAAGCATGCTAATAAGATGACTCCATTGGTCAGGGAGTGCAACAATTCAATATTAATCATTAATGCCTTCTTCAATATGCATGCACATGTTTTACTTCAGTTTTGGGGATAACAATGACCAGAAACGTTGCTTGACAGACAGATGTGGTTTACTGTAGTAGCTCACTTGAAAACATCTTGAATAATGAAACAATTCTTCACTGTGTGTTATTGAACGTGTTCACATTGTGTTCTGCCTCAGGCAGGTCTGTATTTAGGGGTTTGTGCTCCAGCCTGACTTGTAGCTGAAGCATTGAAATTTTATACTGTTCCTTGATTCCTGGTTTCTTGGTTTCAGAGCAGTGACACCCATCATGGATAGAATGGCAGGGTGAGCTTCAAACACTCTCTAATGTGCTGTCCCAGGCTGTTTGTATTTCTTTATTTGTGGATTGTTAGCAGCTGCAAAATTTTGTTTCAGCCACATGTACTTAGTTCTGAACAAGATTGCTGAAGCTTGTTAACATTCCTCTCACTCTGAGTGATGTTTTTTTTGTAGAATTTTGAATCATTTATGAAGTGTTGGCAGGTAGCTGAAAAATACAGGAAAACACCCACCTTTCGGCCAGTAAAAGACAATGAAAAATAAGACTTGAGGTAATGGAAAGAAAAGCCACCAGGATGGGAACAGTTAGTAATTTGTTCAAAAGCACTGAATAATCAATCAAATTGAGATGCACAGGTGTGTGGAAACCTAACTTGTTGACAAGTGTAATTATTTTTGTCTTTCTGGCTTTCACATATTTCTCCACGCTGCTGTCACTGGCTACACATTCTCAAACCCAGACACAAGTCTGCCAACACAGAAATTCTTAAAAGCATTGACATCTCACCCCACCTGTTGTTACTCTAGTGATGTTGCAGTTCCATGACCACTAGAAGAGCTCTGCTTTCTACTGCTTCTTTCCTAAGTTGCTCGGTGTTGTTTTTCATCCTGCTTGAGCAGGGAGGGTGGACCAGATGGCCCACTGTGGTCCCTTCCCTACCCATTCTGTCAATTCTTTGGAGAATTTAATGTATTTTTAATTTTACTTGTAACTTGGTATCAAATTAGGTTACTAAAGACTTCAGTATTTTTCGTGCAGTTTGACTGAACATCACTGTACAAGTGGCATTGTGAAAGCCTTCAAAGTATGCAGAATTCACATATTCTGTAGGTGTTCTGCACATTCAAAAGGAAAAACGTTGAGATAAACCAAGCTTTCCAATTTGTAAGAGGTTCAGAATTTTACCCAAAATCTACTGAAGTGAGTAGATGTTGCTTGTCTTTAATTGAAAACGAAGAACTTGTAATTGAAGGCTAAGCCTCTTGGGAACAGGAAAAAAGGAAGCAAAATAATTCCAAAAGATTGGAAATTTTTAATCTACAAAAAGACAATTTTGACAATTTTATTAGGTTTTTTATTTCTACAGTATAAAGTTATAATGTTGGGCATTCGTAGTGTGCAAAATTTTGTTTATTGGTATATCTGAAAAATGTTCAAGTTCTTCTGAATATGCTCCATTCATTATCTTTTCACACTTGCAATTTACAGTATTTTTTTAATGTGAAAAGTTAAGTATAGCTCTGTATAACAGTGTAGTTGGACTAGTTTGTCTTCACTTACAGAACAGCACAAGATATAGAATTTTTCCAACTTTGTCTTTTAATAGTTAAGAGAAAAAGCAACCAAGAATTGCCTGTAGAAGTGACCTAAAACTTCTATAATTCTTGTTAAACTTTGATCATGGCACCTGTTGAGATCTTTCCTTATGGAAGAATTCATTAATATCATTCCTGCCAGTTTTTGGTCTCAGTAACAGGAGTGTCACTGGTTTTCTTCCACTGTGCATGTGAAAGAGAAGTATTTTCCCAAACAGACGTATACAATACTGGGATGAAACGTTTGAAATGAGTGCCGCATCTCTGATCAATTATATAGTCATGTGCTTGCTGAATATATATTTTACATTTTATAGCCACCAGGAAAGCATTAATTTAGAAAACTTCAGAATAGCTTCAGTAACAGCACTGTGCATTTATCTTATTAAATCTCTGCCAAAACATGTGCCTCTGATTACAGAAAATTTGATTCAGTGTTGAAATTGTGGAAGAGGATATTTACCGGGGTAGCAGTATGTCCTGAACAGACCCAGACTGGGAGTGCAATTAGGCTAAATGATTGAGCTCATTTCTGAGAGTCCTTTTATTCATAACAAACATTATTTTTACTGCCTTATCATTTATTTCTCCAGTGGCAGAAAATTAAAATGCATGTGTAAGTCTTTGTATCAGCTACATGAGAAATGACTTATGGTATATCAATGTGAAGGAAAGTAGCAATATTACAGAACGTTGGTGTGAGTGAGATCATTACCAACACCTTTTGGAGTTCACATTTCTCTGGGAGTACTTGAGTAAACAGGTGTAAAAACTGACTCTTGGTTGTGCTGGTTAATTCTGAGAAAAATACATCAAATGGACTTAGGAGAAAGCTAAAGTGTGCCAGCTGGAACAGGCAAATTTGAAATTGTGATTTGGTTAAGCATGATTTTTTAGATATGCTAAATAGTTATGACTGTACGTAAAGCTAATTGGAAATCAGCCCTAAGGTGCTTAACCTGACTGAAAATCAGATCATGTGTGTGATACTATCAGGGTAAGATGTTGCTACTAAATGAAGGTGCTGCAAATGGGCATGAGCCTTGACCAGTTTTCCAAATGCAGTTCATGTGAATGTATTTCTGACATGACTTGATTTCTTCTGCATTTTCTATTATTAGAAAGCTAAAGAGATTGTCCTTCTCTCCCCTCCTCTAATGAGCCCCCTTCTAACCTTTGCTGATTTGGAATTGTGTGTCTCTGGAGCACTTCACTTGATGGAGAGAGCAGGACTGTGCCGGGGAGATTTGCTATGTCACAATTATTGTTAATGCGCTTTAAAATTGTTGTGCCTCTTCTGTCCCTTTTTGCTTATAAGTAGGTATTTTGTAGCAGAAAATAAGCTACTGTGTACGTATCACTTGCCTTGAAAATAGCCAGAAGAGGGTGAAAAGAATTGCAGAGCATCTCAAGTAGTTTGGAAAATTATGAACTTATCAGTTCTACAGTATCTGTCATCTGTTTTCATGGACTTATAAACAATTCTGAAGAATATAAGAATTAGGAGAAATAAATATGGGTTGCTGTGCCTCTTCGAAGTCAATGCCAATTTTGCACTTGTGCTTCTTAAACCAGGAAAAGAAATTAATGATGTTAATTTGCCTATCAGGAGGGCCTGACCTGGACAGGATAAGAATAGAGTCCTGCAGGAGTTTTTAAATTGTGCTTGCTTTTTAAAATATAATTTCATGTTTTTAAATTTAATGCAGATTTGTAATGCTGTTTTGAAGGGCATTTCAAAGCATTTATTTTTGTGTCACATTAACATCTGTTTCAGATGTTCAAAATCAGTGCATTTTTCATTCTTAAAAAAACCCAGATGTTGATCTTCAGTAAATATAGCAGGAAAAGTTTCCAGCACCAGCATACTTGTCACATAGTTTCAACCATCAAGTAGTTTCTTTAATTTCTTTTAAGGATTAAGGATTCTGGACAAGCTCAGAAATAAGACTGTGGACTCTGAAAGCAAGCAGCATTTTATAATGAATCCTATTAGATGTGGAAATTTCAATCAGACCTCTGTATTTGTAGAGTTACACTGCACTCTTGCAGTAATGTTTAACTGGAAGAATTAACTGGTTATGAATCTTAAGGATTTAAAAACAAGCTGTGGAAGTGTAGCCAAATTTTATGCTCAATTTGAATGGCTGAGTTCAAGGGGACAGTTGTGAGCAGCAGATAATTCAGTGCCCTAGTTTAGCACTATCTGTTACTGTCTTAAAAATTAACAGAACCATAGGTCTGTATCATTCAACTGTGGATGTTTCAGCAGTTAGAGGGTGTATAAATTTTAGAGGAAAAGCTATTTAGAATTGGATTTGCACTTCAGTGCAGTTACTGAGTTCAATTAAAAATATTTTTTCACTTGTTTTATCAGAATATAAAATAGTAACAGAAAAATGCATATTTTATAATCTCTGTTCGCCATGGAGTTGTTATGGAGTTCTCATTCTGGATTATTCCTTGTGGAGAATAGCAGACTGTCTGTTTTAAATGAAATGCCTGTAGCAGATCTTATTGAATAAATAAAGAATAAATCTCCTCATGCAGTGCACCAGGAATTCAAGGGTGAATGAGTTGAAAAGTGACTGATAAATAGCTTCTGGCTTGCATACCAGAGATATTAAAATAGCTAATCTGACATAGTTTTTTAAAGGATTTAAAGACGTCTAAAAACCAAGTTGTTACAAATCGTTAGGAAAGGGATAGACAAATAGAAAACGTTATTATGCTGTGTATAATCTCTGGTTTATCTGTGTGCAGTTCTACTCCTCTCCAAAGAAATATATCAACTGCAGATAATATGGGTGGGAAAAAAAAAGCTTTTTCACTGGAGAAGCATATTAGAAATTCTTAGTCTGCATGGAAGGCAGCTGAGAGGGGAGTACAATAGCAGTCTTTCAAATCATGAAGGAAATGGAGAGATTTTTAACTGTTTCAAAATGCAACTTGGAGCACTGATTGAAACTGTTGCCTTGCAATTTCAAAATAAGTGCATGACAGTGGTTTTCTCCACAGTGTATGATTGGGGTGAATACTGAAAATTTATGTGGGTCTAGAAAATAATTGAGCTAATTAAGTTGAAGAAAAATCAATCCAAACACAAAGATGGGACTTCTTTCTAAGGAAATCCCTGGATAGTGATATTTTGGAATAATAAATACCACTATACTTTTTGTTCATATTTAAGTGTTCTGGATAAAATATATTTCATAATTCTCCAAGGAATTTTCTGAACTGTTGAAATCAGTGTGCTTTGCTGTAAGAGCATGGTGCAAGAAACTTGGAGGTCATGGTGTAACTAAACATGACTTGCCCTTGCAATGTCATGCTAATAATGACTAATTTAGTCCTAAAATGGAAATATTAGGTATGATGATGAAATACCTTTCCTTCCAGCTAATGCTTATCTTCTGTGCATGGCAAGCTCGTTCTAAATGTTTTCAGAGCACATCCTCTCTCTTTGTACTTGCTCAGGTTTGTTTTGCTTCAGGTTTAGATCTTGACTCCTGTCTTGCCATTCATTAGCACTGACAGATTGCTAGTACAATTAATTTTGCACCTGAGTAGAAAAATTAATTAGATGACCAACTGATTTCTTCATTACCAATCAACAAATCATAAGGATTGTTTAGCCTTCACTGGATGAAATTATGCAGGCTGTGACAGGAGCTCAGCCTGGATACTCATAACCATGTCTTCTAGCAAGAACGTTAGAACAACTGCAGTTAAGCAAAAGAAGGTTCAGGGGCTTATTCTCTTACAAAGTTTCTGATGGCTATTACTGAGTGGCAGACTAATCAGTTATAAGCGTTACAGGACACAGCCACATGTGTGGAAACTAATATATTTTGTGCAAAGTCACACTTGAAGATGCCTAGTCTATTAAACAGGCAATTTAAATATTAGGCCACCTTGGAAAGCCAGGGTCATGCTGGCAAAAGTCTTCTCTTCCAAACAACCTGTCTTCTCTAGTTAACTGGTTGCTTTCTGGTGACTGCTATTTGTGATCTCTTCAGTTTGGTGCCCATCTTTTTTGTGTGGCAGGTATTGCTCAGTCAGCCTACCATTAGAAAATAATTTATTGTCCAATATATTCATGGGTGTACAGACAGAATCCAGATCAGAATTTTTAAAAAATTGCAATTTCATTTTACCTCTAGATGGTGATAGTTAGATGCAGTTTCTTTAGTGTCTGTGAAGCAAGTTGATTATTGCAATAATATTATTTTGTCATATTTCTCAACTGTAGAATATCTTATTTTCTGTATACATATGGATTCCACTTTCCTGTGAAGTGTACAGCAAATGCCATTAGTCATGCCTTTTGTTGCTATAATTACCAATGTCTGACACTTAAGATAATGAAACTGAGATTTTATGATTCCTAAAGTGATATCAATATTTAAATGGCTTCTTGCAAAACTGCCTTGTTTGCAGAGCGGTGAACACTTTACATTATAAACCAAATAAGTTTAAAGATTAATATGCTGATCAGAAAAGACTGTTACCATTTGCATATGAATAGGACACCCTAACACTATAATCAATAAACATTTCTTACCATTTTTTTGTTCCTTTGACTATCTTCAGTCTTGCTGTTTAGTATTGACTGACATATTTGCTCATAGTATTTCTTTTTCTATTACTTTAAATGATGTTTTAAAACCTGATGTTTTCCTCTGCACTTCCTCTGTGAAGGAAGAGCAACACAGTTTCGTATGAAAGGGCTTTCATCAGGATTATTTAGGTTGGAAAACACCTCTAAGATCATTGAGCCCAACTGTTCCCCAGCACTGCCAAGGCCACCACTAACCCATGTCCCCAGAAGCCACATCCTCATGGCTTTTAAATTCCTGCAGGGATGGTGACTCCACTCCTGGTGTGGGCAGCCTGTTCCAGTGCTGGACAGCCCTTTCCATCAAGAAGTTTTCCCTAATATTCAGTGTAAACCTCCCCTGGCACAGCCTGAGGCCTTTTCCCCTTGTCCTGTCCCTTGTTCCCTGGGGCAAGAGCCTGACCCCCACCTGGCTCCAAGCTCCTGTCAGGGAGTTGTAGAGAGTGGGAAGGTCCCCCCTGAACCCTCTTTTCTCCAGGCTGAGCCCCCCCAGCTCCCTCAGCTGCTCCTCACAGGACTCGTGCTCCAACCCCTTCCCCAGCTCTGTTTCCTTCTCTGGACACGCTCCAGCCCTTCAGTGTCTTACTTGCAGTGGAGAGGGAAGAATTTTCACAGAAACATAACATAAAAGAGATGGAGGAGAACAGTATCTGATGCCCAAAAATGTTTGAGGGGGAGAGTGCCCAGCAAATTCTTTGAGTGAGAGATGAAACAGGGAAAGCACAGTCCAGGATCTGCCAGCTGGGCCTGCTGACCTTGAATTTAATCACAAGCCAGCATAGCCTTGGTATTTCCTCAAAGGTTGGAAATGGAAGACAATGGACTGGCAGTTAAGAGTTGAAAGGTAAGCAACAAACTGCAAAAATTAAACCCAAATTTGCATTTTATTTTCCTGATACATGATGAATTGGATGACTTCAGCAGCTGCAGCACTAAGCAGGAAAAAAGGAGAAATAAATAGTTGTCTAATCATATTCCATTTCAGTTCAACTCAGGGCAAATAGAGAAGAAAATGAACTGGAATGATTGGGAGAATTTGAAAGAATGATGTGGCTCATGGCATTCTGAGAGTGATTTGAGAGTGCGTGAGCCAAAAATGTTGAATATCCCACTTTTTCTGCAGTGGGACCCAAGGATGTATCAAAGAAGCATAAGAGAAAGCATAAAGCAGAAAAAATTTTAAATAACTGGGATGGAGGGAGTTTACAAAGATGAGATCAGTCTTTGGAGACTTCTGTAATTATTTATTTTTCTAAAGGAAACTGTAATACAGCTTACTGCATTGATTTGTTTATTGAAGTGCTGGATGCAAAAATACTAGGAAAGTAAAATTAGAATGTCTGCTTTCAGATTATTTTATAACTGCTGCAGAAAGAAGCAAATAATTTATATTCAATAAATATCTAAAATAAATATGAGTTTTGTTATGTATTTTAGAAACTGAT
Source organism: Oriolus oriolus (assembly GCA_013400235.1). Taxonomy (NCBI): domain Eukaryota; kingdom Metazoa; phylum Chordata; class Aves; order Passeriformes; family Corvidae; genus Oriolus; species Oriolus oriolus. The sequence goes on from VXBT01005579.1 coordinate 65,702, forward strand.
TGATAAGATAGCCTCCTTTCCCTTGCCTGAGCACCCGAAATATTCTATTTGGAGAAAAAGGCAGCACTATTGTCGTTTTACCTATTTTCTCTTCTGCAGAAACTCCTTTCCCTACAGTGGTTGTCATGCATTGCAATGACTGTATGGGTTCAAAGTGCATGTTTGTGAAATGACGTTAATTATCTTGGGTTATTATAAGTCATATTTCACTGTCAAAAGGAGCTTATTATGCTATTGAATGATTTTTTTTTTTTGGTGCTGATTTGATTTGTATATAAAAGTCAAAAAATATTGATTCCATGCAGCAAAAGTGGAGGCAGTGCTGCCTTTGTTCTTTAGTGGCCAGTCACTTTAGTGCTGTTTTAGTGAATAGAAGCAGAGCTGTGACTGCAGAAGCACAGTGCTCATTACTCTGCATGTCTGTAATTGAGTGCATATGCCTAAAATGTGTGACGTTTTTCTATTTAGTGGAACCATATTGGCTGGTTTTAAGGTTCATGCTTTGATATGCATTGTGTCATATATTTGACACTGTGTGTTCATTTTTATGAACTATGTAACAGAAACTTGAAGATTTAACATAAAATATATTCTAGTATTTGTAGTCTTTGTGCAAGTGGATAAAATGGTCATATTGAAATAAAAGCTTATTCACTCTAATTCCTGTTACGTCTCTATGGCACACAAAAAGCTGCTCCTATCACAGCTGAAAAGTTTCATTGTTCCATTTGTTTTTCATTATGCAGAAAATTCTTAAATTGGATCGTTTTCAAAGGGGGAACTTAACCATAAATGCAGGCCTGCAGCTGTCTCAAAATATAACTTGCATTTGTATTCATTTCTCACACTTCAGAGGTAACTTTGGAGAATTGAGCTTGAATTTATATTCTTAACAGAATCCCACTGTCCTGAAGTGAAGTGAAATGAAACTAGTTCTTTTTTTTTTGATTAATACTTTTTGCTGCTTCTATATGTTTTGAGCGCAGAAATACATAATTTTGATAAAATCTAAGTAGATCAAAATACATCACTCCCATTTCATAGTGTGCTTTTCTAACAGGAAAAAAGATAATTCCAATCCCCTGAAAACAATTATTTCTTAAATGGTAAACTTTGATCAAAATCTCTTTAACTTCATATTCCTGAATAATTGAGGTGTGCATTAAAGTTGAACCAGAGTTTTAAGAATTAAAAAAACTTTGCCATCCAAAGTGTAAAACTATGGACCGATGGTACTCCAAGATTTGTAGTGTTATTTAAAAGCAAGTGTAAAGGGAAAACTCATCAGTCAAGCTTAGCTGAGTTAACATTAAAAAATATGGTGCCAATTTTTATGCTCTGATTTTGTGTTCATGCTGATTGGGTTGTTCCTACAAAATCAGTTGCTAATTTTTCCTTTTGTTCTCACATGCTTGGCCATTGATTTGAAAGTATGTAACAAACAAGAGGATCTCCATAACCCCCTTTTTTATTAGTGAGGGAAAGGAAGTTAGAAATACAGTAATACAGTAGAATTACAGTAATACAGAAGTAATAGGTTTTTCTCTCACCCTTTTTTTATCCCTTTGTAATGCTTACTTAGCTGGTAAATGTCACAGTAGCTTCCTTAGTGTGGATCAGTCTCTTTTGCATTCCTTATGCTGTCCATCACTTTTTTCCATGCTCAAAACTATGACCTTATCCAGCCTAAGACTGATTCTTTACAAATATTCTCAGTATTCGTTATGTCCTTTGATGTTTTCTGCTGCTGAAATGTCCTGAGTTCTCTTGCATCTTGTGCCATTTTTATATGTGGTTTAGTAGAGTTTTCACTGCTCACCTGCCTTAACATTATTCCCTTCCCTCTGGAATGGGCCATGGACTCACAAGGACTTTGACTTCTGCTTTTTTGTATTTGTGGATCTCCCATCATTAGAGTTCTCTGTCTTAGAATTAATTTTTCATTATGTATTCAGTCTATCCTTCCAGGAAATGTGAGCCACATTTCCAGGGAAGATTCAGGAGTAACTTCCTTTTGGCAATATCCTTCCTGATGCTTAATCTGGAATTCTATAGCCATGAATGTCATTGCAGCAGAAGAAGGTTCTGTAATATCTCAGTCAGTATCTCTTGCTGCTGGCTGTACTGGAGGGAGAGATGCAAAGGTGAATCCTCAGTGTACCAATCTGTATTTTACATCAAAAAAGAAAAGCACCCATGTGGGACTTCTGCAGATGAGAAGGATGAGTGTTGATTACAGGCATTTGGCCTGTGTACACTGGAACTGAAGCAAGTTGGAATTTTGGCATTTGTCCTTTATTTCCTCAGGCTTTTATACGTAAGTGGTGATGAACTGTGCCAGTTGGTACCAGTCTGTTACCAGGACCTGACAACAGCATTTTTGACTCAGAACTGGTTAAAGATTCTTAACCTATTAAGAAACTTCTGGCTCAAAACCCAGTACCATGGGAGTAGGATTTTTCATTTCAGTATGCAATCATTAAACTCGTGCTTTTGCATTGATTCTCCGAAGATTTTCGGCGTTTCTGTAATATTAAGTTAGCAGGTAGTAGACTGACAAACACAATATTAAATTACTACTATTACTGCTATTGCTCTCCAAATCTTTGACTTTAGACATGTTTGTGATGAGAAAATAACAGACTAATTCATTAAACATACTTACTAACTGAAATTTTTCTTAGAGCTGCTGTAAATCAGAGCTACAGAAAGGTTACCCATCAGTCTTTACATGGGCGACCCAAGTGGAAAGTGCTCCTAAATTACAAACAGAAGCTGCTTAATTAATTTTTTTATATTCAAGACAATATTAAAGTGAAATCTTTTGTCTACAAATAAATATTCTAGTGGTTGATTTTGATTTAGTTGTACATTTTCATTACCCTGAAAATTATTTAAGTAGGTTAGGAGGTGGATGATATTAGGAAAACAGGGGCATCAGAAAGGAAATGTAATGATCTGGAATTGAACTTTTAAATTGATCTAAGCCTGAGAGTCCTTTCAACTTTCTGTAACAGGACCCTAAGATAACTATATGCCTTCAGTGACTAGACTAGGATAAGTTTATCCAAATAATTTTATATTTAGTATTTACTTAGTTTGATTTCCCAGCTGAATTTGCATTAAGTGTGTAGCAATACCTTGGCTTGGGAATAGTATTCCCCTCTGAGTTAATAAAAGTTTAAATGTGTGCTGCCTCATGAGCTTTAATATACCTTTCATAGTCTGTTAGTTGATTGTCAGTAAATTCCATATGGCACGGGGCTCCGAATGTTGCATTTTCATTTCTTGCTGTCTAAATAAAATCAATATCTATGTATATAGAAGAATAGTAAGAAATTTTCCAATGGTTTTATCTAAGAAATTAATCTATGTTTTTGCAGTCCTGAAAGATTTCAATTACAGTGTACAGGATTCCTTAATTAGTTAACTATGGGTTACAGCTTAACGGATAATGTTGAACTGCATGATTCACCAAATCACATGTGCAAAGATAAGTGCTTAGTTAAATTAAGATTTCCATATTAAATAACTTAGTTAAAAATAATTTAAGCATTTTTTTGTCATCCCTGCACCCCCACAGGGAAATTGAAACATGAATCTTGGGAATGTATACAAAGTTCTGAACAATGTACTGGCTGAAGTGAGGATAGGCAGGGAGAGGGTTTCGAGCTGGGTGAATAAAGATTTTAATATATTTTTTACTACATTAAATAAATTTGATTAGAATTATGCAAAATAGTTGCATTTCATTTTTCCTTCATCTGCCCTCAAAGATGTACTCAATTGTTAAAACAGATTGTCCTGGAGATGTTTAATTATCCTGGCTTTATTTTCAAAGTGAAAAAGAAATCTGAATACTTATTGCAGACTTACTATTGTGGTTTCATCATGACATGATCTGAATTCTCGTTACCAAAACTAGTTGAATTTTTGTTTACGTATGCATCTGTAATTCACAATACTCTGAATCTTTTCAATTCTTAGATGTGCTAATTTTGGAATTATAGTATCCCCTACGGGATACTATAATTTGGAATTATAGTATCCCGTAGAAAATGTGTTAGTATTTTCTACGCTGAAATATTCTAATTTGCACAGTATCTGCATAGTATATTGTATTTTGTGGCAAAGAGGCCTCCTATAAATTTGAGACACTAGTTGTCTGAAGAGAGAACTTCCCAAAGACCAAGGCATGGGGTGCTTTTGTGGGAGAAGATGTTCGCTTCATCTCTGAAATACCACCATTCCTTAGAAAAATTGGATTTTTTCTCCTAAAGACTTGCACTATCTTGAGGCGAAGGGCCGTGCTTCAGTCACGAGGAAAAGCTTCAATTCAATGTTGAAATTGGCCACATCAAAATCCAAATTTTATTTTTATCTAGTTTCCACAAAAATACTGTTGTTACTGCCCGCTCTGTGTGACGGTGGTTGGTGCTGCTCTTTTGCAGAAGTGTTCTCCTGATATTTGCCTTACAATTTACTGCTAAATTTTACTGGGGGGTTTTGGAGCAGCAAGGCAAGCCAATGTCATCAGAACTGTTCCATCTCAATTTCTGATGTAAAATACTGAGATTATTAACACACACAAGAATGAATAAATTACAGATTCTGTTGAAGAAGCAAAGGGAAAGGTCACTCTGGATCTTGAGTTCTGATGCTTGGTTTATAGTTTTTGACTTGTGCTGTTTCAGCATTCTGTTAAACTGTGTCCTTCCCTAGAAAAAAGTGAACTCTCAGTTTTCTCTAAGTATATTTCACTTCTGCATGACATTTTCCTAGAGAAAGCGAATATTTAGCATGTAATTGGTAATAGGCTCATGAAATAATGAGCAGCAAACAAAAACAGAATCACAAAAACTACAGCTGTGTTAAATTATACTTAATGTCCTATACAAGCAGAAAGAATGAACTGTGTTTATTTTCCAAACAATAAAATTTCTAGTTTAGTTTTCAATGTAATTTTGTTAGGAAGTAAATTAAGTTTCATACTTCGGATGAAATTAGGTTTTGCAATTCTGATGCCACAAAGCTAATTTGCAAAGTTGAAAAACTGTGTTAAGGACATAGAAATCAGTTTTGTAGTGATAATAAATTATTTTTTCCTTTGGTCACTGGGTAGTAGGATATGCTGGAAACCATGGTAACAAGAAGTGCTGCCATGGTTGCCCCAGAGTCATGTTAAAATGAGCAAGCTGTGTTTGTCTTGATTAAAATAAGAGAAAGAGAGAGAAAGAGGAGGAAAAGGAAGAAGGGAGAGAATGAGGTTGATGACCCGTACAACAGCAACAGCAAATGCAGAGTCAGACATGGATCTGTGGCCACGGGATCCTGGAACTTGTGGTGCCTCACGTGAAGGTGCTGAGCCAGGAGGTTTTAAAGAGTGAAGGACATCTATCAGCTCTGGTTGTCTTTACATTATTCCCTTCCCTGTCTGTGTTTTTCAGGTTTATATCAGGATAAAGGATGATGAGTGGAATGTCTATCGAAGGTATGCGGAGTTCAGAAGCTTGCATCATAAATTACAGAATAAATACCAGCAAGTGAGGACTTTTAACTTCCCACCAAAAAAGGCCATTGGAAACAAGGTACTTGAAAGAACTAACAGTATCAGTAAAAGTTGGGGGGAAAGCCTCTCTTATCCATACACAAAAAATAAGGTGACTCATAAATGTTTCTACCCCTGCTAGACAGTACTTGTGATTTTTATACACTTTCCCCCTACCAGCTGGAGATTCACTGAGGGAGGTAATGCATTGGTTTTTCCACTTACTGAAAAGTTTTATTGAACAAAATATTGATGACATACACAAATGCACAAACCCTCAAAAACTGTACTGGACAGCCCTGTATGTAAAATGAAGTCTCTACTCCATTTCTGTCAAAAAATGCCAGCAATTAACACTGGCGAGTAATTCATGAAATATTTCTGTAAATTTCAAAAAGTATCCCTCTAAATTCCTTACATTCCCTTCAGTCTTGATCAACAGTTTTAAGTTCTTTAAACCAGCTTTTTAAAGACATTTAGATGCTTAATTCCTGTAATCTGTGTCTTTGTGTCTTAGCCCTGCTGTTTTAAAATGGAAATTTGTATTTTCCTATCATATAGGGATTTTGAAATGAAACAGTAAATACTGTAGTATGTATGTGGTAAATACGTAGTACCATGTAATTAAAACCTTAGTCATCAAAACTTTAAATTGATCAAGAGCTTAAATACACAGTGCAATGTACACCACAAGTCCAGTAAGGACTGAGAAGTAATTGAAGTAATTTTTCTTTGCAGCATAGGAATTATCTGAAAATTTTATTTAGCTATCACAAGTAAAATACTGGAGATTTAAATCATGCCTTTGACTAAAAACATCTTTACTAAACTGCTGGGTTCTTAAATTAGAGTTTGTAAGGTTAATCAAATTTCTTAGCTTTTACATAGGATTTTCTCTTTTTACTATTTTTTTGCCTTTGTATCACTGAGTTCTTGTATTCATTATTTAAGCAGCTCCAACCAATGTGATCTGTGTAGTCATCACAACACAGCTGACATAATAACTGCAAAACTCAGATCTTCATGACTGTGTGTTTGGTCTAAGACCACAGTGATAGAGATAGCATTAAAATGCCACAATTGTCCTTATTATAGCTGTCGTAACTTTGTCTGTGTTAGAAAAATCGTCTTTGCTAATTTGTATGAATATAAATTTTCAAAAAGAAATAGAAAAAAATTAGAAATTCCTTACTAGCATTCAGATATCAGTGAATGTGGATTATGGATGTTTAAAGGTAGTAACTTTGATTGACTTCCAATGATTTCCCAGGTATTCTTAAAAACAAATAGATAAATTTGGCACATGTGAAATGGCAATGTTGCACATCATCTGGAAGGGGTGGTGGTGATACAAATATATATGAAATTTATCAGTAAAATCCACAGGTCTGTTTGCTTGGCTTAAGGTCCAGTTAGTGTAGTTCACTGCCTGCTGACTGAGGAAATGGAAGTACTTATGAGAGCTTTTCTGCTGTTTTTTTCATCTGTTAGAAGATCATGCATTTTTCATTTAATTTTTAGTGGACGGTTTTGTAATGGAAACCAGGCATTTTCTTCTTTGTTATATAACTAATTCTCCTTTTTTGAAGTGATGGAGTATCAGCCACTTCAGTAAATTACAAAAGCGGCCTTTTCATCTTTTTTTGATACTCTTTCATCCTTAATTACTTTAAATACTAATTGAGTTACAACTTCAGTTGCACAATTGATGCATACAAAATTATCAGTTGAGCAACTCATTAAAAAATTTGCATTGCTTATTCTTTCGGTGCTTTAGCTTTGAGCCAAAATTCTACCTTAATCTTGCATAAACCCACAACCACTTTTCAGATCTCAGAAGAAGGGTCTTTTGTTTACAGTAAGGAGTGTGTGCCATCCTTGCACTCCTGAAGGACTCCTGTGATGAGATGTGGGGCAGTGGTGTGGCTGTGAATTTGCACGTCACAGGGTGATGCTTTCCCCTCAGCTGTGCAAGGCTCAGTCTGTCACACAAGAGCCTGTTTGCACAGCACATTGTGCAGGCGGATTTCTGTCCTTTTAGTGGCGCTGTTTTCTGTGTGTGTCGGAGTGTGTTGCCCTTAGGAACTTCTGCCATTTTGTGCAGTAGTCCTTGGAAAATAATTGTGCTGTGTGACTGAGATGGTTAAAGGCCCTGAGATGGCCCTGCTTTCCACGGCCAGTTGAAGGTTTAAAAGGAAGGATTAAAAATTCAGTATAAAATTAATTCGTGTGGAAATGTCTGTCTTGGAATTCTGCAGAGCTTTCAGTTTAGGATGAGGATTTGTGCAGAATGTTACACATGGAAGTGTTTGGTAATAAACATTAGAAGACATATTGCCAATACTACTTTTTTCAATAGTGCTTTTTAAATTTAGTGGCTACCAAAGCACATTCACCTTTAGATATGAACTTAGGTTTCAAAAGATATTTTTTCTCTCTGATATTAGTTTTGCTGGTTTTGATAGAATTGGAGCTGTCTTCCCATTCCTAGATTAATCAACACAATTTTAAATCAGTGCCTAAAGAACAGTTTCAGTAGCTGAATTCTGCTTACAAAAGTATCTCTTACATTAATCTATGGTTTTTATATCCTTTGCAACTCCTCAGTGTTATTAGATGCCCAAATAACATATCGGTAAAAGACAGCCTTCCATGTGTAAATGGTCAAAAATTATTATTTTACAGCTTTTGGAAAATGGTACTGATGCTTTTATATCCTTCAGGTCACTACCTGGATGAGTTTATTCACTGCATCCCTTCAATGCACTCTGTGCTGTGGGGCTAATGAAGGTGACGTGCTTATTGTAAACGTCAGAGGCATCCAAAGGTCTTGCTGTAATTGATACCAGCACTAAATTCCATGTTCAGTTACATGTCCCAGATTTAGGGAACCTCCAGGACCACGAGAGTACACCATATTCTACAGAATGACCTGGAATCGCTCCTGCAGACTGACAAAATACTGTCCAGTGCTTTGCTGTGCAAAATATTGGAGTTCAAAGGAGGGAACTTAACTAGAAGAGAGTAATATAGAATAAAATCCAGAGAAGTTTTAATTTTCATGCATATTTTTCCTGTTTACTGCAGTAGAAGTCAGGGAGGTCAGGTTCAAATGCAAAGTTGCAGAGTTTGACATTGGGAAAATGCAAAAAGAAAACAGGATTTCAGCTGAATGAGGATTTTAAATAGTCAGAACATCAAGTATTATTGCATTTTAGTATTACATTCATCAAGTAGTAGTGGAATTTGAAAATATTTAACAATTATAAACCATTATTATTATATACATTAATTTTTATAATTATGTTTTTAATGCATTTTTACCTTTCAATTGTTTGCCTTCAGTTGGGACATTTATCTTAAAAGTTCATATTCATGATCTTTCAACAAATTATGTATGTAGTAATAAAAATTAGCTTTAATGCTTGAGGAAACATAAATTCAATACACAGAAAAGCAATTAGTTGAAAAATAACTGAAAAGAGGAAAAAATACTGCTTTGGACAAATAACCTTTTTACAATTACAAAGAAGAGTGTGTATTTGCCTTTCAGCTTGGTAACCTCATTTTCAGCATATTAGTTTAACATTTGAATTTACTAAGTTAGGCCTAAAATAAAGTAGGGAAGGGAATAATTTGTTTTATAAATGTTGCTTTAATTCAAGTTAGATACTTACTGAAGGAAAATAATAATGCTTGCAAGAGTCCTTGTATTAATTTTCATATATACTATTCTCCATGCTGCGTATGTTCTACTAAAGATCTTTCAGTGCTGGTAGCAAATAGTTGTCAAAATCTTTATGAGTAATCCTGGCAAGAATAAGTGTTCTTTCTTCAACTCATCAATGCTTTGTTTGAGTAAAACAAGAAATGGATTTGTTCCCGTGTGTTGTGTGTATAAGAGAATGTCATGTACTCATCATATATTTTAATTATTTTTTAAACTGCAGATCAATTTATTTAAAACTTACAAATTTCAACTGTATTAACACTTGAAGGGTTCAGTTTTTGTAATTTTAAAACCTGCTCCCCATGTATCAGCCTGGTGTGTGATTTGCTCAGTATTTTATATGTAGCTGTATATACGAAGATTTGTAATTTCCAACTGATTTTTCTTGCACGGTATAGATTCCTGCCTTTCGCAAGCCTTCAGGTACTTTGAGTGTTTCGAACTCATCCTTCCATTCTCACTGTTTGTCCTTGTGCCTGCTGCTTTCCTGTCAGGAATGCCCCGGGACACGCTGGGTTCCATGGGGCAGCACTCCAGGTCTGCAGTGTGCCCAGTTATGGGAAGCTCATGAGGAGGAACTTTATACAATCACAGCACTTGATTGTAAAGCGTTTCCTGTATGTTTTTGCATAGAAATATGATTTTTTTCATTTAAGATAACATTTAGCTTACATTTAGCTAAGGAACTTTTGCTGGTGCTGTGTTGGTATATCTCAAAATAATGATTAAGTATTAATAAATGAATATTTACTAGACTTATTAGTCTAATTTTTTGAATATTGCAGCTTCCTTAAAATCTCAGTTGCTGCTTCTACATTGGGCAGATTATAGTAATCGAGTAAAGATCTAATGAAGAATCCTGTAGCAAGAGTATTGTCCCAATAGATGGCACATCAAAATAGAAATGGTTCTTTTAATTCCACTGAAGACCTGAACTCAGTGATTGTCTAAGTGAGGAGAAATTGAATCAGGTAGCTTTGCACTGAGTGCTGACTTGACTGCATGATATCCTCTGCATTCCTTTAAAACATTGGATACCCCATATGGAAAGAATACACAGCGCTTTCCTGAGATCAGAAGAGTGACTTTGCTGTGACTTCTCAGCTGCATTGAGGGAACAATACAGAACTCTAAAATAAATTTCTGTCTCGGAGAAAACGTTGAGAGCAATATAATTCATCATTTTTCGCCCATGCAGCTGAGGTCTGTGAGCTGTATCTCTGGCTATAGCTTGTTTCATGCCCAAATGTTAGTTCAGTAAAATGAATATGCACTTTTCACCTGTAAGTGGCTAACCTAAATTGTAGATTAATTTGTATATGTCCCTATTTTAAAAAGTTCAAGAATATTATGTGCATTTATTTAAAAAGATATCTATTTGTATGTACACATACACGTGAATATGCATATGGCAACATAAGACAGCATTTAGGATATATATGAAGTTGGCCTCTGGAATGTATTTTATGATTCTGCAAGTTCTGTTCCCTAGGACCTCTGTCTTTCTCCCATTTATGTCAGTGGAAATCCTGCCTTTGCTCACAGAGTGCAGATGCATTTCTTTTCTTTTGTTCCCAACAGCAGAGCTGCCTTTTATCAGTGTTTGGTCTGTTTGCCTGTTGCTGAAGATAGTGAAGAGTTTAAGATAGGCTGCAGGATAACCATTTCAGGATTAAAAAGCAGAGAAGATAAAGATTTTGTTGCAAGTAAGAGAAAACAATAGAGCTTGCTCTTGTGCTTAAAGAAGTTTGTCAAGTAAGGGTTTCACATGGTATCATTGATGTGTAACCCCTGTTATGCATTTCCCTCCTGTAAAAGTTGATGGCCATTTTCGGCAAGCAGGACCTGTCTATTCAGAGACAGTATCCCTTTAAAGCTGCTTTTTAGGCCAGATGATGGAGGAACTAAAGTCCCTTTGGAAAGGGATGAAAGGAGTAGCAGCATGATAGGAACAAGGTTTTTTAAGGAACACACACACCTCTCCCACGTAAAATATGTATTTGAAAATGGGAAGTATAACAATTCCTGTTTAACTGGTACATAGACAATAACAGAAGACATATGGAATGTTTGAAAGAGGATGGTGCAGGAAGAATCTTAGGGAAGGAAGTAATTTCATTTTAGATTTGGGTATTTTTCTGTCCAAATTCAGCAAAGCAATTCAGGACATCCTAAAATTTGTGTTTGGCTTGCACTGGAATCAGAAGTACAGATGTATGTGCTTTTGTCCTCTGTGGGATTTAGGAGCTCATGGAAACTATCTTTCATCAGATTAGTTTGTCAAAGTCAGACTGTCAGGGGGAGCTGAGAAGAAAGCAAAACTTCTGGTTAATGCACTTGGGACAGGGGGCTAAATAATGTTTCTTGGTACTAAGCTTTGATATCCAGTGTCTTCATGAGGAATTGGTAGAAAATTATGACTCTCTGATGTTTTGGAATTGGAATACATTTATTAAAGGAGAAAAGCTTTGAAAATATAAATCCTCAAGTTATATATTAAAAATTTGAAGTTAAAGATTGCTTTCATTAATGCTACTTAGGTTGATTTTTGGATGATGTAATATAGAAGCTTAAATTCGGTATTATTCTTGATTTTCGAAGTAAGTAGATTTTAATTTTCAGCCCTCTTAGTGGTCTTAACTGGTGTATTGAGTTATTTTCATACAGTCTTTTGCCTTGTGAGTTATGGGGAAAAACTGTAGCTAATATAAATTTGACAGATATGCTTGTGCTGTAGTGTGGGTAGAAGGGAAAGAAATGGATCCATTTGCATTGTGTTCAAACCAGGCAAGGAACTCAAATTCATCTCATATATAGCTGTATGTAATAATTCTGTAATATAACACTGTTTTTATGCCATTCTAAAGCCACAAAAGAAACTTTGTCCTATAAGTTCACTGTATTACTTTGTAGCTGAAAAGTTGAATTCTCGAAGAACCTTTAAAATAGCCTTTAGGATTAAACAAATACAGTCTGGTTTTCAAATATATAACTTAATTGTAGTGCCATACAAATAGAAATAAAAATAATGTGACTCCTGGCATAATCATTAAGATTTCTTGTCACAGCCGACCTGTTTCCTGGCACTGTCACCTGCACACTAAGCAGGAATACAGAGTATTTCAGATTTTGAATCCAGATCCTTTGGGTTTTCTACTGCATAAGACTGCAGTTGATATTTTATGTATACAGCACTTAGAAAAGAGCATTCAGTTCTTCTTCATTTCCATTTTTTGTCATATCAGTATCCGAGAGAAGAGAAATAAGTCAGCAGGAAATGGTTGGCTTTTATATGACAAATGCTTTATAGTAAATGCTTCCCATTGTGTGGTATGAAATGTCTGGGTTACCTGAAACTCGGCATGAAGGTTAAATCGAGCAGAGTGCAGAGCAGCATATTTCATTTTCAGGGCTTTAATTTAAAAGGTAAACAGTTCTCCAGCTCGTGCTTCTCCATCTCCATCAGAATGTCTCACTGAATTAATCTGTTCATGTGGTGCTCAAGGGCACCATTTCAATGAAATAGTGAATTGAGTAGTTTTCTTTTCAAGTTACAAAAATTCCCTGCTAATTGCTGTTGAAGTTTAGGAAGAAGGAATACAGACTATTTAGGGTCTACAAAACAAAACTTTGCCTGTTGAGAGATGTTTTTATTCTTGCTGTCTTGTAATGCTATAATTAAGAGAAGCAATTTATTCTAACAAATTATTGAATATAGAGCCCATAGAAACAGTTCAGATGGTGTTGCTTTGCATCATGACATTATGGGGAAAAAAAGGAAAGTAATTTACATGCTGCTTGGACAACTGCTAGATAAAAATATGGCAGTTTTATAACAACTCATGCGTCATTTAGATATTCTAGTAGCCTCCTGGTATAAAATGAAAACATAAAAATAAATTTTCTAAATTTATTTCTTATTGTGATGGTGATACTAAATTACCAAGTTGCTTGGATTAATAAACTTCCTTTCAGAGAGATCTTAACAGGGACACCTAATTACAAAAATAGAAGTAAACCCTTCTTTTTTTGAATTTGAAAATTTACCCAGATTTTTCCCTTTCCTTACCTATCGGTTTGCTTGATTTCACCTCTCTTCTCCTTCCCAAAATGTATTGTCTTATAAATATTGGCAAATTTTAATCTTACTTGCTCTACAGCTTATTTGGGCAATTGCTAGTACTAAAGATATTCAGTGTTAATTTTTTAAAAAAGAAAACTAAATATTGAATATTTCAGATTGTGTGAAATGCTGGAGCCACTTCCTGCATGGAAAAATCCGATTTTCTTCATTGTACCATGTAAAATATCTTTGCATGAAGGCACAATTAATAATGGGCACTTAATGTCAATACTCCTCATTAATTCAATTTTTATTTTAGAAAACAGAGTCATACCATCAGAATGTATTCAAATAAAATTTTTGTTAAAGGAGAATCTGGTCTTTTAAATGGGAGTAAAGTTTTTATTTCATTATTAATGTTTTTTTAAGGGAAAGCATCACTGTAGGCTTACTGTATATATAAGCTTGTGCATTGTAAGCACTGTATATACCATGTTTCTAAAGGGTTTTGAGGTGGGGTTTTTTTGTTGTTATTTTAAATTTAGAGTCTATCTTTATTGGTCTTCAGGGCATTTTCAACCAGATTAAAGAAAGAAATTAAGAAAGAAAACCGCCGTGTTGGAGGGAAGCACTGAACTGAGACACATTTTAACTAATATTGTTGATAGTTATTACTGTAATATAGGCTAGTGAAAAAATGGATCTCAATTTCATGAACTGTTGTGTTGTAGTTTGCAGAATCTCCTGAATAAAATTATAGGGTAGACTGATAATACTTTATCTGAGGAGAAGGCAGAAATAGTGTTTCCCTATTCAATAGCTGAGCAAACTATAAACCCTAGGGGTCTTGCTGCAGTTTTTTATTGATGCTTTTTAATTAACAGTTGATTCCTGACCAGTTGACAAATTAACACATGGTTGGCATGTGTCTTTAAATAACAAAATATTTAGATGACACTGGATTTTATTAGCATAACATTACTGAGTTCTTTTTCTAACAGAGGCATTAAGCACAGCACTAAAAAGAGATCAGTTTTAGATTTATTCTCGAGCTTTCTTTTTTCTGTTGGCATATTTACTGATTAAAATGTTGCTTTGATTAAACTGGTGCTTGACTGGGGGCATTGCAGGACTGTAGCTCACCCTCAGCACGTCTGCTACTGGATGGGTTTGCAGCAATGCCTTTTTCCAACTACTTTATCTAAAAGCATTACTTTACTTTTCTGGAACCACTGAAATGAACCCAGAGCTGGAGATGGAAATGCATCAGCTATTTTAGTAGAGAAACACAGAGTAATAATTACAATTATATAGTAAATCTCTAAATAAAAGAAAATAAATTTCTTTTCAAAACTGACAGTTCCTTGATTTCTTCTTTGTATCTCATCCTCTTAAATTCCTGTTTGTTCCACTGAACAGTAAATGTACAAAAAAATCTCATGCTGGGAAGGGAAAAATGGCAATTTCATGTATTGTATACTCTTGTTATGTTGTATAGTGCTGGCCTGGTTCTGCCATACAGAAACTGGCAATACAAGTAAGATGGAAATTTTAAGCTTATGTAGTTTCAATAATTCTGAGATGATTTTTGTGTAATATGGTGGTATCTGGTGTATTTAGGATTGGAAACTACCTTCCTGAGAGTTTTATGATGCAATAGTTACTGAAGGACAGATATACTGAAGTTATATTTTGCTGTGACCTGTGTGAAGGTGTCAATTAGCCTGTAAAATGAGTATTTGCCATGAAACTTTTAATTACAAGCTAGTGAGAATGGCTCAGCAACTGAATATTTAATTAGCTCCCATCTCAGCTTCTGATTTCCAACTTCATTTTGAGGTTAGCATTTGGTGCCTCATAAATAGATAAAAACTGATATAGTAATTTTTCTAAGACTGGTTAGCCAAGATGGTGGAAAATACTGGGCTGCATTAGAATAACCTGAGTTTATTTCTGCATTTGTGAGTTCAACTTTGAATAGCACTATTGTCAGTTTTATTTAGGATGGGATGCGTTCTGTGGTATCAGAGCCTGATTAAAGTCCTAAAGCCATTATTTCCTTTTATTTCATATTTCCTTTTATCTTAATTGAGTTGTATTGAGCCCTCAGCTGTTTTGTTGTTTGGTTTTGTTTGGGTTATTTTTTCCCTGGTGCTACCGACAGGAGGTTGGTTAAATGATAAGTAATGGTTAGAACCTCAGTGAGTTTGATGTTGATTGCAACAGCATCAAGCCCAGAATCTAAAAGTGTTTTATCTGTCCCTAAATCATGGCAGGTAACCATGGCAATCATAGCATTTCCAAAAGCTCCTGGAAAATATTTGAAACATCTTAAGTGAGCTGTCCCATTAATAATGAAGAATATCAATGTTTTGCCATCTGTTCCATACTAGCAGTGTGTATAAAAGACCAGCAGTTGTGTGAAACAATTTAAACTGCAAGTGGGAATGAACTTGGCTTGTGATGAAAAACTGCAAAACAGCGTGGCATAAAATACGGTACATCAAAACTCTGCTTCTTAGTTTTACACCTTGTCATCCTCTAATACATGTTTAGAGTCTCTAAGTTTTCCGTAATCAATTACAATTTTCAGAGATTTGTAATTTGAAATTAGCATTTTGCCATGGGCAGAAGAAATGTGGCAAATTATCAGTCCAAAAGAATCTCATACAACATTTTGGGAGACATGAATTTCAGATTGAAAATATTTTCCCAGATGTGTTTTGGTGCTTCTGTAATCTGAAGGAATTTTGCTTGTTAACTGAAATTTTGTGGTCTCTTAATCAAAACTGTGTGCTCTTGAACTGTGGGCTAGGAAATTACTTTCAGTGTAGTTAGTGCAGAAACAGCAATAGTTTTATTTTTTGGAAATATGCCTAAAAAACTTCAGGGAAATCTTAAAAGTGGGTCTTAATATTTAAGTACTGTTACTTTATCTTTCTGTGTATGTATTTGTTTTCCTAAAAATGAGACTACGTAATCTAACCTTTAATAATGGGAAAATTCAAGGGGTTTTTGCAAAGTGTATGTATTTATAATTTTAACAAAATTACTTTGTCCTCAAAGTACATTCACATCAAGTGTACATAAATGTGTATATTGAACCTTAGGGGAAGATGTTTGCTGTTTTCTGTGTGAGTGCATATGCAGATGTAGACTTGTATTGACTCATACAATCACCAAAGACATGTACTAAAAGTAGGGGGTGGGTGTCACTGATACAAATCCAAATCAAAAAAATTCCCTTTACTTTTTGCTTGTAAATAAGAGTAGGTGTTTGTTTACGGGTTGGAATATAAAGTACTGCCTAGATTTCTGCTGTGGATAATTGGGCCCAGTGAAAAGAAGGTTAGAGGTACCTTTTTGTAATTTAAGACTGAAAAAATTGGCCAGGCTTTGAGCCAGTTGTGTTTT
The DNA here is from genome assembly GCA_013400235.1 of Oriolus oriolus. Classification (NCBI taxonomy): domain Eukaryota; kingdom Metazoa; phylum Chordata; class Aves; order Passeriformes; family Corvidae; genus Oriolus; species Oriolus oriolus. The sequence continues at coordinate 82,457 of VXBT01005579.1, forward strand.
TCTGTTACCAATTGTTCTGTTTACTATATTGTGACAAAAGCTCTTTATTACTGCAACAGCTTGGCAGTAACAACTTTGTGCTAAAATCATCGCTCTGAGTAGCCGACCTGCTGTTGCAAAATGCACGTTTAATGATAAAGTGCAGACCTGGAGCTGAATCATTTTGACCTTGGTTTACATTGCTTCTGGTGAGGACAACGAACCTTAGTACATGGTGCAGAATTTCATGGTAGATTGCTTGGTGTTTGTTTTACAGATCAAATTCATGTCAGACTAAAAGAACATTTTTAACTTTTCAGGCTGAGTTTTAATTTCTGGGATGTTCTGCCTTTTTCGTGGAAAAATGGCAGAAAAATAGCCATATTAGAAGCACTAATTTGATCAGCTGTAAACAGCAAAAAGTGCATTCCCTAAGCATGTTCTGGCAGTCTTAATTAGAAAAGTCCTTTTTGCCATTATTTTCTGTAGTCAGGGGGACTCCTTACAGTAACATAATGGATAGAAAGTACCTACATTCAGCATTTCGCTCCTGTGTCTATAACAGAAGTCCTTCCTATGAAAGATGTTTCTAGTTAAATACATGAAATACATATGCAGTACAGAAGTCATGCTAAAGGAATGCAGCTTCTGTTTAAGAGAAAATTTGAACATAATTGAAATTATTTCACTGAAAATATTGTATTGGAGATTTGTGACCAAAAATCTTCAGAAGTGAGAAAGTTGATGAATGTGGTATTTAAAAATGGAGGTTTTCTTGTGAGCTTGAAAACATAACTGACAGAAGCAATGCAAGTAGAATGAAGGAAGTGCAGTGAGGGTGAGGCAGTTCTTGGAAGGGCTCTGAGCTCAGGCTGGGCCTGCACTGGAACTGGCTGATGGAGCAGAGCAGGATCATCCTCCCCCCACGGCACAGCCTGGCAGGAGCCAGGGAGAGGATGGCTCCAATGGAAATGGGCTCAGGTGTCAAACATCACCACTGCTCCTGTGGTTAAAGCTTCCAGAACCAAAGCTCTTCCACAAACTTTTTCTTCTTTGCAGACATCACCCATGCATCCCTTTCTTGTCTACTGCCTCATGCAGCTGGTGGCAGCAAATTAGTGTCCCTCCAATGGGATGATGTGATACTTTAAATCCTCGGAGAGGAAAGAGGGGAACATGAGGCTGTTCCTTGAGATTCACCATAGAATCCAATGGGAACAAAAATCTTAGCGAAATGAAAAAAAATAGTAACATAGGTGTTACTCAGTTGTTTAATTGGCATTGAACAGCACGTTAATTTATTATTATAGTTCCGTTTTATGGTAATATTGTGTGTCGTCACAAACTAAAATGTTTGCTTTAATGTTCCAAACAGCTTGTGTAGGCTTCTGTTCCACACATTTGTCCTGCAGCAGGGAGCAAGCTCTGCTCTGCTCTGTTTGAGCAGTAGCTGCTCTCAGCTGTGGGAACTGGGCAAGTGACTCTGCAGAGGGGATTGGGTGAAGTTCCGACACAGCAGCTTTGTTGGTTTAATAAAGGATGGGTCTCAAATCACTTGCAACACAACTGGTGTGTGGAGTGCGTGTATGTTGCTGAAAAACCATGTTAATGATAAAAATGAAATAGCAAACTATATAATATATAGGGTTTTTTTAATTTTCACTCAGATCTTGATTGAATGAATTAATTTGATTAATGAATACATTAATCAATTTTTACATTACTACATTGAATGAAAGGTATTAATGTAGAACTGGAATGCTGAAACAGGACTGGACATCTGTGTAAGTTCACATGTAGAAAACAAAAATAAAATGAATCTGTATATATTTTGGAATTTTGTAGATTTAATTAAACAACTTAAGCACTGCTTACGTTTTTGAAGTCTGCAAGTATAGATGTCTTCAGCAATTTCTTATGTCTTACTCTGTTAATGTCCCTGCAATTATGTCTAATTTGTTATTCCTAAAAATATTTCTGTTCCTGGTAAGTTCTAATGAGAGGGAAGAATGGAACAAAATGTCAGTGAAGGTTCTAGGGATGCTACAGCGAATTCCTCCTGAACTCGAAGGAGCATCCCTGATGGTGTTGTTCTGTTCTATCTAGGGAAGCAATAACCTTCAGATTTGCATGGCAGCACGGGCTGAACCTTTTCCATGCAATGAATTTATTCAGTGTTGTCAAATGTATTTATGGTGTTTTGTTGGCGGGTTGTTTTTTTTTTTCCCCCAAGAACCAAGAATTAATTTCAATGCCTTTTCTTACAGGCATAAATAATACAGGTTGGATAGACACATCTTTTAGATAATGGTCATTTTTGAGAGCTGTAATTGTCTAATAATAGGTTTGGCTTTGTGCCCAAAGAACATACTGTGACATTTAAACCAGGTGAGCAGTGCCAGCACTCCTGAGACCGAACACTCTGGCTGTAGCATAAAGCATCCAGCACCTGATGTCACTGTAAACCTGTTCGAGCTCCCTGTGACTGGGAAATGTGTCACATTTAGATTATAGCTCACTGCAATTGTGATCCCTCACAGGGAAAAGGTTTAAGCTAGATGTAGGTTATGGGGTGCATGACACCTTGCTGGGTGTGATAGACTTTTAACTTCTAAGTCTGTCAGTGGAATGTGGAGTTTATAGAACTATTCTATTTATAGTATGTAATAGTATACATGGTATAAAATCCTGGATCTAAAATGCTACATATCAAATGTTTCAGTAAAACATTTTAATGAGAATTGTGATATAATATTTAAAAAGAAATCTACTATATGAAGACATCATCACAAAATAATAATTTAGTAACAGAAAAATGTGGGACTCAGCCATTCTGGAGTTTGTGCACTCAGCAGCTGAAAAGTGTGAACTGGGGAGACATTGTGGGAGTAAGTCAGCATTTCCTCTTGCAAAGACTGGTAATTCTGGATATCAAAAAAATTGCATAAATTGTTATGCCACAGCCTCTGTGCTGCTGTTCTGCTCTGCCTCTCTGAGATTGCAGTGGTTTATGGTCCAGAGAAGACAGATTCTGCCAGGGAGAGGATCTGACATCCTGTCAGTGGATGTTTTTGTGAAACAGGTTTTATTAGGATTAATGATTTTCCTTTATCCCCAGTGACAGAGTCAAGGGGTTTTTGCATATTGCCAACATATTTATATAGCCATAATAACAGAGATCATCGAAAGATCGATTTTTATGCTCACTAGGACTGTTTAGTTACATTATAAAGTTGAGAAGTGTGTTCTTTGTGCCATTTATATTTTTTCCTCTCTATTTTTAGGATGCAAAGTTTGTAGAAGAGAGACGCAAGCAGCTACAAAATTACCTAAGGAACGTAATGAACAAAATTATTCAAACTGTGCCAGAATTCACAGCCAATCCCAAAAAAGAGACACTTATTCAGCTGATGCCCTTTTTTGTGTAAGTATCTATCAAGCACTCAAGAAAATGTTAAGGTTTTTTCATCACGGATTAATTTAAAAAATAATGCCAGCATCTCCAAAATCTTTAAAACATTTTAGTTTTTTTTTAATAGAATGCTCCTGTTCAGATTGCAGGTGCTTTTGTTATATTTAAAGGAACAGATCACATATAGAGGGGTTTTTTTGTTTATTTAAATGGTGACTTTGAATGAAAATCACAGTGGAAAGCTTTCAGAAATATCTAAGTGACTTCAAAATCTAAATCCATATGTGCTCTTCAAACATTAGGTGTTTTCAATTTCTTGTATTTGGTCTTTTTCAGTTTTGTTTTGTTTTTGCTTGTGTGGGGTTTGTATTATTTTTTAATATTTATTTTGGGGGGAAGGGTAGAGCACTGTTAGGGTCCTTACTGACCAAATAAAAAGGTCAAGCTGTTGAACTCTCTCTAGCTGGATTTTGCAGTCTGCTGACATGTGTTTTGATTTCATTAATGTTAAAGTTGAATATGTTCGGAAATAATTGAACAGTTGTCTTTTAAGCATCTCAAACCCTTTGATATACCAACACACAAGGGATATAATCTGGTAAAACTGTCCCTTTCTCCTTTAAACTTCATTCTTTATGTGTTTGTAAATGGTATTTCAAATTATTTAAGAAATAATATTAATGAAAATTGGTTTTAGAAAGTTGTGTTGTTTCTTTTGCTAGTAATTTTTCAGTGGAATGGTTTTTCAGTACTACACCTGTACGAATTATGTATAGATTGAACACTCATTTGCAGTAAGTCCTCATGTTAAATTTGCTGTCCACGAGCCTCTGCACAGGGATTGTGTATCCATGCCTGTGAATCCACGGATGGATCCATTTGCAGCTTCAAGACCAATTTGAAATGAATATGTTTCATAGCAGTACACACATTTAGTTGTATTATTGCCTGGTCTTTCGCAGAGTGTATCAGATTTTCAAGTTGAAATTGCATTTCAAGAAAGCTCCATGTATTAGAAAATGTAATAGATGAGTGGAAGAATGCCAAGATGCATTTTGTGGCATTCATGGATATCCAATTTTTCTGTGGATTTGAAATCAATTTGATGAGACATCTTGATGATGGTGTTATAAATGGTGAAGTAATGTTTGTGGGGACAAACTTTTCTTAAGAGACTTGCCTTTTGCTCCCTAAGAACTTACTGTGTAGAATTTGACTTAGGGCTGTAAAGATGGAAATGGTTTAAAGTTCCAGTTGAGAGACCCATGTGAAGCTTTTTGTTGAGTCATTTTAAAAAAAGTTATCCTTTATGTTGTACCTAGTTTTGTTTTTTAAAGAAGAAGGGGGGCAAATACATTTGAAATTGTAAAATGTAATTGTAAATGCAATTATACTCCTTTTCCTGTGGTTTTTTTTTTTTTTTTTTAATCTTAATACACTGTTGTTACGGAAGTAATTTATTACAATAATTTTTGGTTCTACTTTGAGATATGACATTTCAAGAACAGTGTATTTATAATCTACTGGCCACTTATGTCAAAAACAGGAAGGGAGAAGAAGCTTCTTCTTACTCCTCAGCCCTAAACAATTGCTTTCTGATACTTAATCTTATCTCTTTTCTAAGTGTGTAAGTAGAATTTAGATCTCATGTTTTTGTTTATTAAAAGAAGTGCCAGGTATGGGGACCTGCACAGGACGAGATTAAAATCAGAATCCATGTGATGTGTTCTACCACTGCTGCACAAGTCTGAGTGAACACCATTTCCCTCTTATAAAACCCTCCAACTCTATTTCTTCTAGTAAATGTAATGTAGGGAGACATTCAATTAATTTCAGGAAAAGCAGAGTTTTATTAAGAAGGCAGCACGTTTAAGTTTCAATATTCAATGGGTACAACTTAGTAAAGCATTGTGATACAAAATAATGCAGTTATCACTAAGGAGAGAGACTTGCTGAAGGAAATTGGCCAACACCATTTCTCATCCATTCCTGAACACCCCTGTGATGCACTGCACTGGTGCTGAGCCTGCTTTGGGTGTGCCACAGGTGGGAAAAAAGCTGTTTATTTTTGGAGGGGTTTTTTTTGCATTTGGCAATTTCATAACTCAACACATTGCATGAGACAATGGACTGGAATGTTCTGTGATATCTGGATGTTATGGCAAAGAGATTCTGTTCATATATGTACCTGTGAATGATTTCCTGAGAACTTTTTGTTATATAACAGCTGTATCAGCATTCTCTCTTGGCTAGAGTAGATAGTTCTCTCTGGGAATACTAGTGGGATTCTGGAAAAATTCAGCTGTTGAGCAAAATAACTATATTCCTCATCTACTGCAGCAGATAAAATAGCTTTTTAATGCATTTTACTGCTGAGATATCAGACTCTTCTGCAGCTAGAGCAGCAGCATTAAATTGATAAAAAGAACTTTTCTAGAATGCGCTCCTTCTATCAGTGTCTGAAAGTGCCATCATTTCTAGGCTGTCATTTGAACTCTCTATGGCCTTTATTATCTGAGAGTCATGACCTGGCACTGTTGGTGATTTTAAAAGCATCTGAAAGAAAATGCATTTCAATTCCACTTCAGATTGCCAACTTCTCCAGCATTACCCTTCCATAATGGATTTTGAGCTTCACCAACAGGAGACCTTAAATATCTTGGAGTCTTTGAATTGTGCATTAAATTCATCAGTTGCAACCTTTGTTCTGTACCTGCAATTCTTCTGTTCTTTTAGGTTTAATAATATTTTACTATAAAACGCTGTAAATACATGCAAAAATTCTGATATATTTAATTTTTCCTCTGTAGCACAAATGTATGTACCGTCAGTTGCGTCTTTATCAATGAAAGAGTGATTACAAGACACTGAGATGTTAGTCCTAGGACTGTGCTATAGAGAGTAGTGATACCTCAGTGTAGGGGAAAAAATTACAGTCTTGTAAAAAAGACTGTATGCTTAAAATTTTTTATGTATGCATAAAAAAATCTCCAGGACATTAGATCTGTCTGTTAGGAAGCAATGAAATATAAAAACCCAAAATTATCTGTGGTCTTAAAGAATTTCTTCTCACTGCAAAATTAAGTGACTAGGCTTCAGTGTGAAAATGAAAAATCCCATAAAGGTTATGTCTGATTAGGCATCCTGTAAGTAGAAATTACAGGGTCAGTTTCAATTAAACACTTTCAAGACTTGATTGTGGTTCTAGAATATGATGATGGTGAACTGAACATAAGATTAATATCTCTAAGACTGAATCCACTGTTAATTTAATGCCAGAATGAATATTGCCTAAAATTTTTATTGTGAGTTTGTTCCTTTGGGAATTCCTCCCTTCCGAGTGTGGTGGTTCCATACGATCAGGCACTGATCTGACGAGGCAAAACATTTAAACTGATCTGTAGGAAATAGCCTGCCACTCTTACAGGGGAAGAAATTGCTTTTATTTTGAAACTCAGCTAACAGTTTGCAGTACAATAGTGTGAATTAATTTGCTACATTTCTTCCAGTTATGGTATCAAATGCCAGTGGTTACTTGTGGAAGAGTCTCTTATTCTAAACCCTTGTACTGTGAGCTGCCATTAATGTATTTTGTCTTTCATCAGTCTCCACCACTTGCGTCTCAGTTTGTATCTTTTTCAGTTTTGATACTGCATTAGCTCAGTCACAGGATTGGTCAAAGTTTCCTTTATAGTCCACTTTCATGTCTTAATGTAAAAAATAAATTCTGGCTCTGCTAATTTGTCTGTTTACATGCTGAATAAAAAATTCTTTGCAGTAATAAAATTGACATCGCAAGTTAAATTTTACAGTCCATGTGGAGCAGAACCTAAATCAAGAATTGGCACTGCTGAATTAGATTGCTACATCTGCTAGCTGGTGAAGGCCTGTCTGCTAATGCTTACTTAAATGAACATTTATTTGCACTTATGATTGGTTCATTATGTATAAACAAAGCTTGTTATAACAAGTACACTTGTGTTTTAATCACATTTTTATCAATATGAAAAATTATCACACACACTTAGCTGTTTGTAAATATATATATGAAACCAGGAGGGATCTTTGGCAACAAGAATCACAACTTTTTTGGACCATATAACTGAGTCTTTCTGTATAAACCATCCTATAGGTTGTATGATTTCAAGTATGTAAGAAGCTAAAAGAGCAGTAAATAGTTGTGGAAAGAAACTCTAAAATGCTGTGATGGTCCAGTTTTCTGTCTCTGTGGTTTCTGTATCAATTGTCCTCATTTTTAAAAAATTATTTTCTTTCCATTGTCCTCATAATGGGCAGAAACTGAAATGCAAGAAGAGTAATAAACCCCCTTTTTTTTCCACTGTGAGGGCGATGGAACCCTCTAACAGTTCACCCAGAGGTTGCTGACATTCCATGCTTGGATTTGACAGGACACTGCCCTGGGCAGCTTTGTGGGGATTGGCTCAGTGATCTCCAGAGGCACCTTCCAACCTCAAATAGCCTGTAAATCTAGAATATAATCTTAGCTTGAGTTGTGTTTTACATCCATCCCGCACAAAGAAGTTTTGGCTAAGTTACAGCTGGTCACACAACGTTACCTGTGAGCAAAATAAAGTCTGAACAGGGGAAACTCCTACACCATGGACTCCAATTCATAGCTATGCACAGCTATTCAGTAAGAGTAGTGCCAGTTTGCTGGTTCCTTTGCACTGGCAGTGCAAATGTTTGGATTATGCAGGACTGGTATAAAGACAATGCTGTGAATATCTTCACAGATTGCTCCGCTAAGTCCTTTTTTATCTCATGTTGTAGGCCACAGGTACATGCTACAATAGTTTCTAAATAACAGTTTTATGTTCTGCTGAGCTGCAAAGCTGGACATTTATTCTCTTGTGGGAGCTACTCAAATATATGCTGTAACAAAAGCAGGGAATCTGCTCAGTAAATCATCAGCAGGTTCTGTTGTCTGCGGGATGTGTTTGAACACCAAAGGAGTCATCAGTTCTTCGTGATGATTACAGGATTGTAATTTTCAAAAAATATGTTGTCTTCATTTCCCCTGGGTGACATTACTGGCAGCATATTTGATAGCAGAAGTTGTGTTCTTAGGTGTTTTGTATCAGTTGTCTTTGAGTCACCAAGTTAAATAATAGTAAAAAAAAAATAAAAATCACTATTTCTACATCTTTCTCATTTTGTAAAATGCTTCCACCCTCCTGGAAGGTAAAGTTACGAGAAATGTGTGAGAGAGAGACAGGGAGGCAAATTTCAGTGCCAACCAATCAGCCACTCAAAAAAGAATGTCATCCTGGGAGTACTCTCAGATTTATTTAGCACTGAACAGTGTTTAAAGCCAGGTATCTGCTTTTGGTCTTGAAGACAACACAGTTAAAATATTGTGGAAGAATAGATGTTTGTTCTCAAAGAATTGAAGAATTTTGGTTTAGTTTGGAGTTGGCAGTTTTCTCATCTCTGTTTCAGTTGCACCTGTCAGTGTGTCATTAAGAGCATTTAAATGTGTATATTAGAGGTATGAGAGGTAAAAAGAACATTAACTTGTCTACAATACCATTGCTAGTATTAAAATGTTGCTGTCAAGTAGAAATGAAATAAATCTTCTTGGAAAGTTACTGTGAGGGACCTGTAAATGTTGTATTTCTGCATTCATTTTAAAGAAATTGACAATGGACCCTTTCAAAGTTAGTTTTGAGATACTTTAGAGGGATAAAAACATTTTCTCAGACTCAAAGTTAACTACAGATTAGTGCAACAATGATATTTTGTTCAATAACTACATCCCCACAAGGGATAGGTCACAATCAGTAGATATGGCACAGTTTTAGTTTAAAGAATGAACCAAAACTTTCTCACAGAAACATGAATATTATTTAAAATAAGATTTTCGAATACACAGACAGAATATATTTGCATACGAAGATAGAGGTGCCACTGTTCTGCTGTTATTACATCTTCAGATAAACAATAAGATGCAAAGCAAACAAGCAATCCCTGAAATGCTGTAAAACAATATTGGAGCAAAGTAGGGAAGTTTTAAATACAATTTTGCATCAGTTGATTTCTCAAAAACTGAGTTGGTGATGGCATGACGCTTCTTAAAGCTGTCAGGGTGCATATCTGTGCCTTCTGCTTGAATAAATGGCAGCACTCAGCTAAAGCACCTGCAGTGCTGTGGCCAGGTCTGTGCTGGATTGCACCCCTGAGGTGGCAGCCTGTGTCATCAGCTTGGCACTGCGTGGCTTCAGGGGCTCCTTCCCAGATCCCAGGTATGTTGTGTAACAGGAGTAAGCACTCTGAGAGAATATAGTAAACGCTCTGGAATAAAATTTACATGAACAAACTGGAAATAGCATTTGCTTAAATATGGGACTTTTAATTAGTAAAGCACCTTCTAATGCCTGAAACATGCTAATGAAACTAATTTATTGCTATGTTAATTGATTGGTCTAATGTAGAGACATTACACAATATTTATCTTTCAGTTGAACTGTGTTGCCAAGCACTGATGATTGTTGAAATAAAAATATCTTAGATATCTAAAGTTTGATTATCATGTTCAGATAATGCAGGAAGTTTCAGTGCAAAAATGTGATATTCTTTTGTGGAATTTTTTTGATGATAGAATTAAAATACTTGAATTTGAGTGGATTGTTTTTAACAAACATAGAGTTGTCTCACTGTTATTCTTGGGTTCTGCATTCCTCACTTTGTAACTGACAGTTTTGGTTTTGGTCTTTCATAACCTATGATGCTTGACATCAGACTTAAAAAAAGCATCATGCTTGTTTTGATCTAAGTGAAATGTGAAGAAGTAGGACAAAAATTGTTTGGTCAAAGTATATGAAAATGCAAACTTTCATCTCTTTCCCTTCTGAAAGAATTGCCTGTTACATTGTGTGCTGTGGTTTTGCACATACTGCCGTTGAAGGTGTGTATTACATGGCATTCTTCAAATGTCTTAAATTTTTCCTTTCCCTGCTCTGGGTAGTTGAGGGTTTATGGATGTTAGAGGGAAAAGAAGAAAGAAAAAAATACATCAAGAGGAATAGAAACAGTGGTAAAGTGGGCAAGAAAATGCAAGAAGAAAGAGATATGGGATGCTTCATGTTAAAAGCAAAATTGGTTGAGTATAGTAAGGAACTATGGATAAATGCTGGTACTTTAGGCTTACTAGATGCATTTGGCTTTATACAGCTGGTTTTATCCAAACATAAGAAGATGTTATGATTGTAGGTTTTCATTTTACAATGGATCTATCTGGGCTTTGACAGATGATTTCTGAAATAATTAAAGCTTTATGTAGGACATCAAAATCTGACACACATTCCCACTGATTATTCAGGTCTGTCAGGGAGCATTTATTGCAACTCTGGTGCTCCTTTGCACAGGGTAAAGAGCTGTCCTGCATCCTCTGATTTCATCTGCAAAATTATTTCTTAATTTCTTACCAGTGGTTTGTCTTCTTAAATGGTCAGAGTAGGTGCTGAAATTTATGACCTGAGCTAGGGAAGGGTAGTTGGCAATGCCATTGGCAGCATTCACTGGCTTCAGACAGTTGCTGTAGATGGGAATATATTCCAAATACCCATCAGCACTTAAGATATTTGCTGATTTCAACTTGGTTCTGCTGTTAGTAGTTTTACGGACGTTAGCGGTCAAATAACTGCTCACTGGAGTTTAAATGACATTTTAAAATCAGGAAGAATATTCTGCAGAGTCCCTAATGATTTACATGAGGCATATAAAATTACCAACAAGATACACGTTTTGTATAAAAACATTGTAATCCTTTACATGTCAGATAAAAATTAAAGGAAGTGAAAATTTGGAGTCAGAATATATGTTTTGATATATTTAAAACTATTTTTGTAATTGCTAATCTTCTCAATTGTTACAGTAAAACTGACTAGAAAATCTGTTTGGTTTTCTTAGTTCTTCATTTCTCTCAGCTGCATTTCTATAGGTTGGTTCTTTTCCAGCAGTTGGTCTTATTAAATTTGCCAGCAGTGCCCAATGTAAATAAGTTTTATTCAGGCAAAAGAATCTGTTTATGATTCTTGACTCCAGTTTTCTTCCTTTTGCCCCCAGTTTCTTGCTCTCCCTTGCATTTTCTCAGTCTTTCAGTTTTAAGGCACTACTGAGTCAAAAGTGTTTGAGTCTTCAGAAGTGCAGTTGAAAGGGCTTTGTCCTGCAGGTATGGGTAACAGTGAAAGTATTACAGAACCACGTCCCTCTAAGCTCACCCCAATGAAACCGCTCAGTGTTGCAGGGTTCCGGGATGGAGGCAACTCAAAGAAAAGGAGTTTTTCATTTTTGTCTTGCTGTGATGCTCAGTAAAGCTGGTGTGTCATACAGCAACTCCTTGATGCTGAAGGGGTTTCTGTATTATATTTATTGCCCCGCTATTGAGTTTTACCATTAAAAAAAAGAATCAACTTCACTTTCAAGTAGCGTGACTTACACCAATTACCATCTCAATAAAGATAGTGAGACTTCCTTTGCTGAGTTAATTGCTATGAATTGTTCAACAGGCCTCACAAATAGGTGTTTATGAGCATGTTTCCATCAATTAGGTTTTTATCATGCTTCTTTATATTCAGAATGACCTTTACAGTGCTTAAGAGAAGAATAATTTAGTGCATACTGTACAAGGATTGAATACTCTCCATCCACCACTGGAAACATTTGAGGGCTTGTGATCTTTACAGTTGCCTTGGAATAAACTCTTGTTTCATGCTGCCTGAGAAAATAAGAATTATGTTTAAAATTAGTGAAACAAATGAGAGAGAGGCTGTGGTATGATACCTCTTTTGCATGTGTAGCAATGTACAGGAAATGCTCTCCATTGCACTGGCTGAAAAAATGGGGCAAAAATAGAAAGCAAGTAGATTGACAGCAACAATTATAAAGCACTTTATGTGTTGCTGCTGGTAGCTAACTGGTATATATTGGTTTCCTTTATAATCACACAATTTATCAAGCTCTGAAACAAATAGAGATTATGTTGAAAATAACCATGGTCAATGTTACAGCAAACTTCAGTGCTGTACAAAAGGAGCTTTTAACTGTGCTGTGCATTTTGTGATGTTCGATTCCCATCTGTCTTTTGCAAGGAACTGGCTGGATCAGGATGCTTTTGAATGGCTTTTGTTTTTCATTGGGCCGCATGAATTCTCTCATCACCTTCTATCCTCCGTCATCTGAGTTAACAACAGGCTTTGTAATGAAAGATCATTCAGACGGACGAGTTGTGATTCTCAGCAGCACTTCCTTCTTCATTGCTCCTTTTCTGCTTGCCAACAAACTCAGCAAGTCCTTAGCAAAAGACAGTGTTTCTAAACTCTGGGGTTTGTCTCTCTAACACACTGAACTTTTAGCAGTGCAAGAAGAGGTTAAGATTTTTCTCATAAAAGAACACAGAGCCAGTTAAAGTTTTGTGTCATTACAGCAGTGATCCTGTTTCCTTGGTTACAAGTCACATGCACTCCCTTGTTAAAAAGTGAGTTCTTTATATATTCAGGCATTTCTGTACTGAGCAGGTGTTTCTGAAATTGGTGGAAGAAATGGGCTCTAGAGCCAGGAAAGAAAGTTTCAATTCAGAGGTTGGGCACACCATTCCTGTCAGCTTATTTACTGCACACTCATGTCTGGCAAGGATTTGCCAAGGTGGATTTGGTTTGCTAAATCAGAAACTATTTCTAATTTTAAACACACACAGAAATCCTGCTTCTGTTTTGTCCATACCTAACTCATAAACAATGGATCCAGTATTTTTTAAAGCTCCTTATGCCATTTTTGGATCTGGAACAAATTTTTGCATCCGGGCTATGAAAAGTGGAATGCTAGAAATGCTAATATAGTTAAGTGTGCAGGACTTCAAAGTCCTGTCCTCATTCTTGATAGCATATCCCACTTTACTGTGGGATAAACAATCAGTTTACTTTTTTTTTGCTTTCAACAATGTTGACAGCCATCTTGAGACCTTTTCTTTGTAGTGTGGTGTGGTTTTCCTAAATGAATAAAAGAATAAAGATGTTCTTGTCAGACAGGCTGTGTGACAGCTGTGCCTGACACTCAAATATAGAATTACTGCACCTTCCTTGTAAGCATTGTGGTTTTCTACCAATATTCTCACTTTTTTCCCTTCTGATTATCACCACTGGTTAATGTATTGAATAAGTGGCATACAGGGATAGAATTTAACCCAAGAAGATGTCATTATCATTACATGTTAGAGTGCATAGCACAGTGTCAAGGTGTTAGTTTAAATTAATTTAACAGCAGTGCATAAAACCAGAAAGTCCATATTGCAACAGTCTGCAGTTGTTCACCAGAGTCGTTCTTTTAATGAATGACTTGTTCAGTAAGAACTTTCAAGTGAGGTTTTCAGCCTGGAGGTGTGTACTGAAAATACTGGAATGTTTCACGAAATATATTTGGGAAGGTAGAGCAATAGAACAAAAATACTGAGTTGGATTTGCTCACTGAGCTTGGGTAGTCCAGCGTCACACTGGGATTGAGGTCTGGGTGGCTGAAAACCAGAGTGAGTCGACAGGGGCTTGAGGCCTATATTGTAATAAAGGAAATGTGAAATGAGAGCAAACTGAAACATGAAATAGGTGAATTGATCTGAAAGAGATAACTTGATGTTGTTAATGGTGGAGGGAATTGGTTTAAATGGGGAGCTGTGGGAATGATGATTTCTGGACTACAGAGGTTTGACTCACCTGTGTAGAATCAACTTAGACAGGAGTTTGTTGAGGGAAGAACTGGGCGTGAACAGGAGCAAACAATAGCTGGGTTTTAGTGGGTAACAGTGTTGTGGCTGTCAGTGTGCATTACTATAGAAAGAAAACTGGAGAAGGTAGGGAATACAAGAATAAATGAGTAGAGTAAGAGTAGACGAGTGCTGTAAAATGTAATAGCAGCAAGAGAGTGAATGAGACAGTTTGGACTGATTGAAGAGAATGTACGTTAAAATGAGGTGAAAAAGGGAAAATGGTGGGAAAGAATATAAAAAAAGAGAGCACTTACACAGGATTTATTTTTCTTTATGGCATTTTATGCACACACAGAAGAAGCCATTTCATTACAAGTGTATTGGGATTTTCTCTCATTTTTTGAAATGGCAACAGTAGCTGAACTAGCAATGAAAGGTGTTCACCACAGACACAGAATTTTTATTTAAACACTGTATAGAAGGTATTTTGTCTTCTGAAAACAAGCCTTGAAAAAAATATGTATGGGTGATTCTGGTATTTTAGAACATTCTTCCTGTGTATAAAGATTCACCTCCACGTAGGATCTTGGGGTGAGAAGGTCTGGTGCAATGAGCATTCTACGTTCAGGTGTTACTCCACGTACACAGCAAAGTAAATGCCTGGCAAGAGGAGATGCCTCTGCTTTGGTTGTCTGACCAGCTTGGTGAGCATTCAGTGGACCTGTTCTCTGTGTGCTGCGATGAAACTGCCTCTCATCCTTTCATCCTCAGCTCTGTAAGCTCCCATTCTCTCCTTTTCATACCTTGAATATATTTTTGTGAAGTGCCTTCAGCATAATTCAGGATGATTTCTTTTTAAGTACTGGAAACTTGGAAAATGCACAAGCAATCATCTTCTATCTTCATTGTCTGCATACTTTAAAAACAGTTTTTGCTCATGTAAACATTTAGTAGATTCTAAAGTAATTTATATGTTGATCATCTCCATTCAGCAGTATATGTACTCTACTCATCGTGAAACCCTAGAATCTGCATTTCCTCAGTAGGAAACAATTTCTTTGTGCAGTTCTAAAACTCTGCTGTCACTGTTCATTTGTATCAGGATACTGTAAGTGGATATATGAAAGTATGAAATGTGCATGTGTGGGGCATATGCAAATACTCACAAAATTAAATCTAGGTGGCATTTTTAATAATATTTAAAATGCAGATATTTGTGATACCGTCTGTGTCAGTTTACTGTGCTCATTCTCCAGGCCTAAGGTATGAACTCCATGGAAGAATATAGGAACGAGATCCACGTGCCTTGGAGACCCAACCTCGAGGGGACAGGGGACCCTCTTTGGGCAGGGCTGTGGTTGGCTCGGAGCGCGGTGGCACCTCGGGCTCATCGTGGCTCAGACTTCAGCTGTGGGTGCTGCTCAGTCTGGGACAGAGCCCAGCTCAGCCAGGCCTGCCCAGAGCCTCAGCCTGCCTGGCAGCCCCACTTCCCAGTCTGTCTCTGTGGAACTGAGTCTCACTGACAGCTGGGATAGGTGCGTGCAGGATTCTCTGTTCGGCAGCTCTGTGCTGCGTTAACGGGCTCTGTGTGCTTTGTTTGTCTCCAGAAGCAATGCCGCGGTGGTGCCGCGGTAAACTTTGGGTGAAACAAATGCATGTTTTAGTTCTCATGCAAAATGATGAATCAAGAGTTGCAAAGTGTAACCATGAAAAGAGTCAAATACAAACCAATGTCTATAAACCTGCTCTCCATTAACCTCATAGCCTGCACCTGATTACTGACAACTCTAAAACATTGACATCGAAATGTTCACATTTGAAAGAGTTTGACATCTCTACAAGATTGATAAAAACATTTCTAGTAAGCACATAAAACATATTTTTACTTGAACAGCTAAGAAATATACCAGGATATTTCCTTTCTTCTTCCCTTCAAATAATAGTACTTATCAAAGATTCAGATATTTTTTGTTCATTAACAAGCATACATAATTTGTAAAGGAAAGTAAGTCTAGTTATTTCTTTTTACTATCTTTGCAATTGTTTAGTTATTTCTTTTTACTCTGTAAATCAGTTTCTGGTGTGATTGTCTGAGTAGAATTCTTTTTAAAAAGTTGCTTCAATAATACACCTAATTTAATGGAGAAGAGTCATATTTTCTATGTGTTATCCTACTTTTTCTAGTAAATGGGGCTCAGTATGTCTGGACACTTTATTTCCTAGTTATCCTCTCTGTCTGTAACAATTTGCTCCATTATTCTGCTGGAATTGACTTTTTCAGAGGAGGAGAGCCCAGAGGAGTTTGCAACTCAGTCAGTCAATAGTTGAGAATGTGCTAAAATGCTGGGAGTGTAAGCAAGTGCAGATGCCTACATGTTCTTGCTGTATGACCGTGTTTACCTTCCAGCATGTGGGAGCTCTCATGCTTGGAACTAGCAAAGCTGTGTCTTTTTTTTCCTTTTCAATCAAAGCCCCAAATATTAATACAATGTTTTAAACTGGGCACGGAATTTTCAATATAAAAAGCCCAGAAATACAGAATTATGTTGCATCCTAATGCATATTTTTGTGTAGCATCCAAGTCATCAAAGAGCACCCAACTGGCCAAAGGAAAAAAAAATCAAAGTGAATATTTTAATTTAATGTGAAGATAATTTTCTTCTCAGTGGAATTTTTTAGGCTGCTGAGCAGGTGAGAGTACACTAAATTGCCTCTATAGTGACTGGAATGAATGCATAATGGGACATGTGGATGATAAGAGCCTTTTACTGCATGGTTGTTCAGGACTCTGAGGTACCTTGCTGTGTCACGTGCACACCCCACAGATACCTCTGATGGAGCTGTGTGATGTTCTTTTCACAAAATTTGCCCTTCTTGAGCCTATTTCTTGGCCTTGCCCAAGTTCCCTGTAATGAAATTGTGATTTTTAAAGCTTACTTTTTGGCCTACTAAATCCTACAAAACAGTTTGTAATATTTATTTTACAGCTGCATTTAAACTAGCTGATCTATAATTGCTTGTTAAGTTTCTCTTTCTGGAGCTTATTTTAAGAAAATTGCCAGCTTTAGATATTCACAGTCAAATCTCAGCATATGAAGATTGCGTAACAGCCAGTTCAGGAGATATATTTTGGAGAACTTACAGGTAGGGGAAGGGGACCATCTGCAGGTCCCTGACAGAAAACAAGTTTCCAGCAGAAAGTGTTTTGAACACTGTTGATATGAACATGTTGTTTTGTAAGGAGCCATCTGGTCAGTCAGAGCAATCTGTGTGCGAGCCCAGATGGGTCTGGGAGCTCGGGGATCCAGAACCCCAAATCCCCTCTCTTGGTCCTTGGGACAAGGCCTTGGAGACTCCCCCTGTGGGGATGTGCTGATCCACTGCAGCCAGCGAGCCTGGATCCCACATCTGAGCTCTTGGTGGGATTGGCACAGTGCTGGAACGAGGAGAGATGCCTCAAGTTCCATTCTCCATCCAGCTGAAAGCAGGGTGCAGGTAGGTGGGATGGCGTGAGGGCTTGGAGCAGATGGGATGGTGTGCTTCCCCTATGGACAAGTTCTCATAGCCCACAATTCTTCTAGTGATGTTTTTTTAGGCTAGAATTTGAAATGTATGACTGAAGAGGGAATTAATTCTTTAAATATATGTTCACAGAATGAATAGAAACTGATTAATGGAACTGAAAGAAACCAAACGAAGTAATATCTTATTTATCATATATATTGTATTTATAATATATTTAGAAGTTGCATAGCATGCAACTGTGGCACTTAGAGATGTTTTTGAAGCCATACTATTGTCACAAAGAGTGAGGTTATTTCTACTCCTGATTTTCTTTGATGTGTTGAAAGGAGCTTAAGGGCTTCTTACTCACTTTAACCAGTCTACATGGCAAAATATATTACTTAAACTACACTAGTGTGGCCTGGGTGATGTGACCTGCACAAACCCCCATCTGGAGATTCATGTGTTTAATTCTTTACTTAGTAAAATCTTACACTGAGTCGTGAAACTGATAGACACAGTTTATAACGGATAAGTCCTGGTACAAACGAGTTGCTGAAATTCAGAGTTTATGTTCAAGAGAAGGACTTCAATTTGCCATTTTCAGCTTGAATTCTATTAATAGGGGAAGCTTTATAGAGATGCTTGCCAACAGCACAGACCATCTAAAAATCACTTTTCTTCTACGAGTTTCTAAAATGTGGAAGAACTGAAGAACTCCCAGAGCAGCACATGTGCATTGGATGTACAAAGGCAGCATCTCCAGTGAGAACAGGATTTAGGGGATTTGTTGTTTGGGAAGTAGGGTCTGAGTTACATCACCTACCAGGCTGGCTCTTTCTTCTAGTCAGGGCATAGAGCACTGTTCTCTCTTCAGTTCCCAAACACCCATTGTCTTATCACCAAACTGCCTTTCTGATACTTTGTGAAATGGAAAATGGCATTTTTCAAGGTATCTGATGCAGAAAAACAATGAGTGGCCCCTGTAAGTCCCTGCCTGTTTTTATTCCTGCCTGGTGCCTGTCCCATTGGGGCACTGCTGATGTTTGCACCCTGCACATCGGGCCTTGGGGCACAAGGAGCTGCTCTGCATTCAGCCCAGGGCTCTTTTCAAATTATGCGGTTCTCTGTGGCATCTGTAAGGACTTTTGGCACAGGATGGCATTTGCAAACAGTTTTGGCGTGGTGTATTTCTGTAATGCATTGTCAGAGATATTGCAAGCTGAGCTCTCGGACATGGATTTATGTTTGCTCCAGATACCCTGAAATGTCAATATCTCAGTGCAGTTGCCCTTGAGAAATCTGTTATGGAGGCCAAAAAAGGGGAATAATTATGGAAAATACATTGTTCTTTAAAATCAGAACGTGTGTGTGCAAATGTATTCCCATATGTAAATTTTACATAATTGCTTGAATGGCAGAATTAATAGAATGGTTTTTAAAAAAATAATTTGCTAATGAAACAACATGATTTTTTTCCCTATTAATGTAACTGTTAGATTTGGCATATTGCAAGAAAAACTATTTTATAATGCTTATTTCACTGGGAATAAAACCAAAGATTAAGTTTAATTACTTTTCCACAGTAGAAGAGATTTTGAGGAATGAAAGAAGCTGTGCTGAGAGATGGAAAATAAACTTTATTCCTTTCTCTTAGCATATGAAGCAGTAAGGAATACTCATGAAACTGTGGTTTAGAAAAATCTGTTTTTACATCTTATATTACAGTCTTCCAGTGCTTATTCATACTCCTTTCTGTGCAACACTGACAGTAATGGACAAATGGATGCATCCATTCAAATACATAAAGCAAATAATCTTCATAAGGGAGGTATCTTTGTACTTGTGCATGTACTTGGCTTTAGTCCAGACCATAACAAGTTTGTTTGTGCCCAACTGCACAGTTTTTCAAAAGGAGGTGGGTTATTTCTTTTCCTCATTTGAACTTGTATTGAAAAATATTGCAGCAGCCATCAGTTTCTCCTGTGAAAACAGCAGGAATTAGCTACAGGCCATCACTGAAATTCAAAACATCCTACAGAAGCTTTGTTCCTTGGTTTTGCTTATCTGCCAGCTGTAAACATAATCCATTCAATTCTGTTGTATTTCGGGTTCTATTTTTGTGGTGTATTTTTAATATGTTTGGCACTTCTGTGGTGGTAGCAGAATCCATGAACAGTTAGCTGAAGTATCCTAGAATAACTTGATGTAATTATAGGTACTTGTCTATTAATAACAAAAAATTCATACTATGAAGGCTTTCTTCCCTGCCGTAGCCCTTCACATCATTAACCAATGACTAAAGAAAGTGATTTTGGCTGGGTTTTTTTTGCTTCAGACTGTTTCAGACGTCTCCAAATACATCCTCTGTAGGTACAAATTAGGCCAAATGTCAGTTCAGAAATGCTAAATGACCTGAACTCATGAGGTCTGTGCAGAAATAACAGAGGTAGCTTCCTCACCCGGTGCTGGTCTGTGTGCAGCAGCAGGGCTGGCACAGATACTCATCCTCTCCATGCTTCTGCTCCCTGTTCCTGCATGGCCTCACCCAGGGACAGCACCCAGCGAGAACTCTGTGTATTTACAGCATCAGTCTGACATCAGGCCCCGCTGGTCTGTGAGGATGGAGCCAGAATAGCTGCACATACTGTAGATCTGCTTTATAGCTAAACAAGCTTCTTCAGTTTACTCTTGCTCAAAAAACCCAATTTTAAACAGAAATTCCAGGAAGGATTGGTACTGGGATGGCTGGGGTCACCACCTCCAAGAGCAGACCAGAGTAATTTTTCTTCAAATCTTCGCATATTGATTGCACAGTGCTCCACAGTTTGATTATACCAACAGCAGTATGTTTATTTTTAGATTACGATTTTAAAAGTGTAACACAATTACACTTAAGAGTTTAGTGAAACTCATGGTATGTGGTAAAAGGAGACCTGCTCATCTTTGGGTCTGAAAATTAGAAATATGGGCCTTGCAAACAGCCAAGCCCATTTCTTTCTATTCCATGTCTATCTGGCCTCTGAAATCTTGTTTCTCAAATTTTATTCATAAGAACTCATAAATTAATTCTTTATAAGAGATTTAATTTATTAGTCTTAATACAGTAAGTCTGGTAAATCATATATATACTCTGAACAGCTCTAAATGTCTGACTGTGTTAGAAATCTTTAGGTGGAAGACTCCTACATATTAAAAGAGATAAATCCTAAAGCATCAGTTATTGAGAATAGCCAGGTATAACCAGAGGGAAAGAAAATGGGGTTGGTTTGCATTGTCAGGCAGACTGAATATTTTATCATATTTTTACTGTTAGTGCTACAGCTGAGTCAAAATGCATCTAAATCCTCAAGGCTCCAAGAAAATCCAGTGCCCACTATTTCTAAGCACAGGGCAGGGATAAGATGAAAAGGCTTCCTGTCTGCCTGTGGAGCTGTCACTGCAGTCAGGTTCTGTGCGTCACCTGAGCAGGGCACAAACAGCCTCTCCTCGCTGCTTCTCGGGCCAGCACAGCACCACTGCAGGGGGAACTGCAGGCACACACTTCGCCTCCTGTCTGCTAAGGCTGTTCTCCTGCTGCCAAAGCAGAACTGCCCTGACAAAGATAAAATCCTGCCTGATCTCACAGCCGTCTGGTACCGGACATGTGCACGTGTGGTACTGACCTCTGCACACAGGTGCTTCACTGAGCTTCCAAACCAGGGACAGTGATTTACTGTTTAGTTCAAAATTTACTTGGGGCCATAAAATGTCCTCTATCAAAGTTGACTGTTCTTCCTAACAGCAAAATCTTCATGTGGCCAAAAGCCACAAAACTCAAAGAAACAAGAAGGGGATTTCATAGATAAATGAGGAAAGTGCCGTTCTTGTGATCCTGTGCTCTTGTGATAGCTTCCTTCTGGGACAAAACTCAGGGGGCCTCCAGAAGCAGAGTCTTTGGGCAGCAGTAGCCATTTACACGCTTCTCCAGGAGCTGAGAACTGAGAAGGTTCTGCAGCTCCCAGCTGCCAGGAATTGTCACTCCAGCCCTGGAGCTGCACTGCAGTGGCTGCCAGCAGTGGGAGAGTCACGGCTGCTCACTGGTGTCCTGAATTGATTCTTCTCCAATATTCTGGCAAAGGAGCAAGCTTATTGCAGATCTGATTTATTTTTATTTTGAACTCATTGGCAAAGTTCTGAGTTATAGAGGGTCCAAGATGATACAGTTTTTTAAGACTCTGAATCTGATGATACCTGGAGAGCTGACCCCAAATTTCAGGAGCTCCTGGCCAGCAATGCACTGTGCCTTGAACTCCCACTGGAGTCAGTAGCAGATTTTGCTGCCTGTTAACCTAATTCAGAGTCAGAGAGAAAAAAAAAAAGATGAGCTTCATTTATCACGGATATTTTCTCTTTTTACAGAGAAAATAATTAAAATATGATTAAACAGAAAATGTGATTTTGGTTGCTGATTACTGTGGTCCTCTTTTTGCTGGCCAGCCTGATGCTTGTTTAGTTTCTGTCTAATCCATCAAGATTGTTGCATTGCACACTGGCTCCCTCAGTCATTTACCAGGCAATGTCATTCTTCCATGAGCTTCCTTTTCTGTCTTGGATTAAATGTAAACAGTAGTCCCTGTCTTCATTACCAAGAACAAAGTCAGCATTTCCCTTGTTATTCTGTTGATGGTACTCATTTATTTACATATTTCCCCATCTTGATTACTTTTGTTTATTTAGAGAGTAAGATCTAATTCCACTATGCCAAGTCTCAACCCTCTCCCTGTGATTATGTTGCCAGGTGCAGATGTACTATTTTCTACAAGCTTATCCAACTCAGTGGGAATTTCTTTTTTACCTTAGGAAAACTGAATAATGGGCTAAAATGAAGAACAATTTAAAAGCTCCCAGGGGTTGAGATTATGGCCTATATTTTTGAGGTTTTTAGGTCATGGATCACTATTCATATCGAGCTTATGGCTGGAGTGCAATAACATGCCCTTAGTATTGCTATAGAGCAGTGTTCTTCACATTATCATGGCCACCATATTTTCCAGAAAAGTTATGATTATGATTCTAGGAGCAGTTTTTAAGTTTGTTCATTTTTTTATATTCACAGCTGTTATTTTGAACGTGACATTGATTCAAATCTGGATCTGACCCTGAGAATGGTCACATCAGCTCTCTCCTGCCTTTTGCACATGTTAATGTCATGTGTAATCTTCATGAGAAATGAAGATACTTGAGAGAAGCAGCTGATAACTCTTAACTTGATGGAGCAATTAAAACTCAAGCACTTCCTTGGAAGATCAAAACAGCATGTTTTGGTCACATCTTTTTCTCTCTCATTCCATAGGCTTCTATGGTAATTTTAAAAGAAGGGGCTTGTTCTTAAAAATAAAATAATGGTGGTACTTGTGCAGGTTGTTTTTTATGATGGGCAGTTTACTGGCAAAACTCAAAGCAAAGAGAGCTAAGTCGCATTATTTCCTTGGAGACTGTTTACTCACTGAAAGCTGCACATGCCAGTGCTTTGGGGCAGATATTCCTGCCTGGCTGGATTTGGATCAAAGAAGAGTTGGGGAACATGGAGGGACAGAGCCCCTCAGCAGGGGCACAGCAGCCAGCTCGCTCCACCTGGGCCATTGCTCAGCTCAGAGCTGAAGCACCAGGAGCTGTTTGCTCCCAAGCCCATGGAAAAACAGGAGACTGGTAACTGTGCTGCCTTTCCCAGGTGGTGAAATTAGGTGGTGTTGAAGGCTGAAAGTCCAACATGGTAAAGTAAGGCAGGAACATGAACCAAGTTTTTTATTGCCATTGGTCTCAGTGCATTATTGAGCTCAGGATCAGGTAAATTATAGGGAACAGCCAAGCTTCCTGCCTTTCAACTGAGCACAGGAATACAAAAAACAAATATATAAATTATAAATTAATGTAAATCTGTGTTTGGTGATTTCTGTCTTCCTGGTTATTGTTTGCCAGAGCACAGTGTTCATGCATTCTGTTATTCTGCCTGGGGCATCACAAAACGTGGACAGTAACCATTCCCAAGTGCAGAGGTCATTGTGCAGGGGACAGCCGAGGAATGAGAGCATTAAGTATAAGTATTGCTTAGATGGAAACTGATGACAGGTCACCTTTGCAGGGTTCTGAGCATTTCCCGAGTGAAAGAATGTATAGCATAGATATTACTCAGTTATATAACTATTAGATACAGGAACCATCTTGTTATGCCAACTTCAAAGTGAAGTTAGTGGGGGGAAAAAAATATTGTGTCCTCAGAGTTATGTACAGTGTCATGGTTTACAGAAAAATTCAAATAACAATGCAGATGTTGATGAAGAAAGTCTTCATGCTGTTATGGAAACTGAATTGTAGCATGTGAATGTTCAAGTCAGAGTGCTTTGAATTATAACAAATGGGAACATGATTATGTGTCATTATTTCACTGCAAGAAGAGATCAGATACATCATGGGTGTAGAAGTGTGTATGAGGAAGTAGAAGGAGCTGTACGTTAACCAAATGGTTGGACAGAATATTAGAATTAATGCTTTTCATTTCTTGAAATTTCATTTCAGATCTAATCTCGGTGGGAAATGATTTTTCAGTTTGTAACCTGACAACTTTGCTCTAATAGTGTCTTCAGGGTTTTCAGTGTCAAAGTATACTATAGAGGGATTCTCTTTCTGTCTCCTCTGTTAATAACTGACTCTTTAAACATCCAAATCAGACATTTGTATTAATAAATGGAGATCACAGTTTCTCACTAATAATTATATTTAATTTCTACAAAATTGGAAGCAGTGGCAGGAAATGTGTCTCAAATTATTTTTACACTTCAACAACTGGAAACAAGGATTTTACCCAGTTGACTGCAAAGCAGGAGTTACTACAGTGTGTGAAAGGATTTGGTGAATTCAGAATCTTAGTTAATAATTCCACTAAACAGGTGTCTTATCTGATTCTAATTGGCAGAAGGTGCTGAGATATGTTGCACTGTCAATTGTCTAATAAGGATCTCCCGATCCTTATCCCTCCTGTAAGTCTGGGCAATGCTGAACAGTACCTTTTTGAGGAGCTGCTTGCCAGAGTACCACATTAAATGTTGAGGTTATAACCAGAATTAGATTATTATAGTGACTAACAAAGTATTAATAACACAAGAAGCTGGCAAAACTCACCAAATTTATCTGGCAGCGAATACCTTTTTTCATGAGGTGTGTTTAATATAACTCAAGTAAAACTAGAATTATTAATGTCTCCAGAGAGGCATTTACATGTGAGATAGATCTATAGATAGATACATAAAATGCCTGATCCTGAGCTTTGCTACACTCCCAAGATGTGCTTATTACTTCTGTTCTCTGATCTCTGGTTGACACAAAAGTATTTCCAGTTGCAGACATGTTATACTATTTTTATC
Organism: Oriolus oriolus; assembly: GCA_013400235.1. NCBI lineage: Eukaryota > Metazoa > Chordata > Aves > Passeriformes > Corvidae > Oriolus > Oriolus oriolus. The sequence goes on from VXBT01005579.1 coordinate 107,472, forward strand.
AGAAACTTCTCTCTCTGATTTTATCCTGAAGAATAGGCAGTGAGCTGGGAAATAAATTTCTTCATGTAAACACTCACAACATCAGCCAAGAGAATACTGCAGTTCTATGTGCTGAGTATGTAAAGAAAACCCCACAAAATACAGTTTACATTTGGATACAGGGAGAGCAATAAATCAAAGGTATGAATAAACCAGCAGCTGATGAAAAGGACCGGTTATTTTAAGCTATTTTCTATAGATGCACCTCAGGCAGAACTTGACACCAAGACAAAATCAATGAAACTGAATCGTTTGCCAAACAAACGCTGGGCAGATCAATCAGGAATGCTTAAAAGCTAAACAATGACCCAGTGGGAAGGAGGAATTGATTGCCTCAGCAAGTTGCTTTTTTCTTCAGAATGGGCCAAGGTGAGAATGTAGAAAAGAGCTTGAGCCTTTAATACGTGGACATTCCACTGCTGAGCAGGGCAGTGCCTGGTAAGCCTCTCTGCCTGCCAGGCTCAGCCTAGAAAATTGGACCCTGCTCAGGCTTCTGTGGCTCAGAAGGCGATAGAATGAAGAGCAGAATGTTGTATTAAAGCCAGACAGGTGTAGCTGGGACAGGTGTAGGCTTAGAGGAAGTGCTTGCTTACCTCAGGGACTTGGGGCAGCTGGGCTGGGAGAGTTACTGCAGCACAGCTACTGCCTGGTTTAGATTTAAGTATTTAAAATTTGTATTTAAGTATTTAAAATGTGTAAACTGAGTAAAACAATCAACTATAGGTGATTGTCCCTATGTCAGATTGTCCCCCAGCTGACCTGGGGACTATTTTTACTGAATGTGACAAATGAGAGGATTTGCAAGCCTGGTAGGTAATGGTGTATTCTTCCTTCTCCATCCCAAACACAGGTTGTCAAAAATAGATTTGTCTCAATTCCATCTTCATGTGCATTTGCCAGAAATACAGACAGGATCGTTTTAAGGTCTTCATGCCACTGCCCAAGAGGTCATGGAATATTTGACCAGTTGAACTGTCAGTACATTTTAGAGGTGTCTTGTTTAGTGCCAGAGACTTTATAGGTATCATTCGACCTCAAGGCCACAACTAAATTGTTAAATCTAATACCAGGAGACAGAAGAGATGGGAGACGAATCTTTTCCTCCTCCTTGATTACCATGTGTTTTGGGAGTGTTGGTCATTTTGGTAAAAAAGCCAGAGCTGAAGCAGGCCAAGTGAGATGGCTGGTTCTCCCATCAGGTTTGGAAAAAGGGAGGATGAAAAGGGGCTGAAAGACTTTTAAATTTATGACTCTTTTTTAGTACTTGAAACTTCTTCCCCCATAGAACATCTGTTTCCATGGAACTTGATCAATTAAATTTCAGCTCCAGTTCTCATTTCATGCTGAATGCATGAAGATGTAATTCCTCAGATATACATTGATTTCTGTAAACCTACATTAGATAATGATGTGTCTTAGATTGTCATTATAAAAATTAGCTAAGACATTTAAGATAAATTAACCTCTAATTTAGTTATTAGACATATCATGTTGTGGAGTAGCATCATTTACATTAGCAGAGTTATTTGCAATTTCTGTCCTTCGCTCACAGACGTTGGTGTTCATGTAATTACCCTGAATGACCTGATTACCTCAGCCGTGCCTGGTAGGGCAGACTGATATTAATTCGTCTCTCTTCATTTTAGGGGAACTCCTTCTGCCCCTTTTGCCCTTTTCCCTCTGAACAGCTTTGCTCCATTGGGCTGGCACTGATGTCGTTTTGGGGACGTGCCAGCAGGAGGAGCTTGTGCATTAAAATGTGCTTTCCGTAGAGCAGTCACCAAATTACAGTAATTGCGCTCAACTCGTGCTCTCTTCTGCAAGGTGAAGCACCTTGTACCTGCCTGGGAGCTCCGTGTGCCCCAGAAAGCCAAAGCTCTGTCAGCTGTGGCCATCGTGCTGGTGAACTAACCTCTTTTAGATTGAGCAAAACCCAGTGAGGCGAACATTTAATTTTATACCATTTTATATTTGATATTTAGATTATTTTACCTTTACATGTTCTGAAAAATACATATCTTAAAACCAAATCACAACCCTCTGAAGCCAATGTCACATGCTCTCTTTTACAAGCATTACAGTATCAACACTGCATTGCTCAATTTTATAAATAGTATAAAAATTATGAGTAATAATATTCATGTTACTAAAAGAAATCCATGGTAATGAGCACAGCTGAAATTGGATTCACATGATCAGAATTCTCTACAGCAACTTAGATAGCATTGCTTAGTTTCAGAATAAGAAATCGTAGGGCCACGGTTGGAAGTCCAATTATCCTTGGCTATCAAGAGCTAATAACATAGGCTAAATTAATTTTTAGAATTTTTATTTTAGTGACAAGAAAAATAAGGATAAAAACCAAGAAAACGAAAGATCTAACTTGTTCATCTGGTTACTGAAAAAGAGGAGGATGTATGCCACAGGTATTTTATGCATTTTTTCACACAAAGGACTTCATAGTTACCTTGGAAAACTAAATACTATGATAAGAATGTGGTGAATCTTGATCTAGGAAAATCCTTTATTATTTTCAATAAAGCTGTTTAAGAGTTTTCTGCTTAGAAACTTAGACCAGTTAAATACTCTGCCATTAAAAAAAACCCACAAAACTTTATTTTCTGTTGCTTAGCATCTGAATTGATCATAACTTTTCCATCCTGGTTTTTTTTCTCTTACCTTTGGGAAGCGGCTGTGTGTGCACTGTAGTTCCAAAGCCAATGGCCAGGCAAGGACAGCTGCCCTTTCTCGCAGAAGTGCTCTGCTGCCTGCATGTGAATTTTCCACTCAGTCCCAGGACCTGTTAAAGGCTTTTGCTTCGCTAACACCTCTCCCATGTGGGTGCTCAAAACACCTCAATGGGGCCCGAATGTGCCTGTGGCTCTGGCAGGAGTGTCTGACCTGTGTGTGAGGAAAGTCACTCTGCAGGAAAAGGAACCGCACAGAGAAATTTGGGGATTCTTTTAAAATATATCTGTGTTTGTTTAATATGGCCAGAACTGCAGATGAGCAATTTCTCCCTTTTGGACTTGTTACCACACTCTGAAGATAGATATTATAAATGTTGGGGTTCACTTATGAAAATAAGCTTGGCTTTGTATGCTGTGTAATTTTATTGCTTAGTTGAGTTGCTAAATGAAAAACTTAGTTTTATTTATTGATCTGTGTGTAAGCAGCTTAATTAAAAACCATGTGGAGTCCTGTAAAAGAATGGCAAAAGTACAATGCTATCCCTTTATACTGTAGTTTTCCGAGGAGTCTATAGCCTGAATATCACCTAGGTAAGCTGGAATTTTCTGTTACTGCTTGTTTTTGAACTTAATGTACTTCTTCTCAGAGTCTTTTCCAAAAGGCTCATTCATGTAAGACTGTAGTCTGTTGTGGGTCAGGAGAGACTGAAGAATTCAGGGATGTATTACCAGTGTACTTCATCATGTAATGATACATCCATCCATGATTAGAGGATTGTTAATTGAGCATCATCCAAGCTCTTGTCTATTTTGCTTGTACTTTTATCACTCCAAAATGCTTTTCCCACCATTTCTGAACTGCAACTCATAGAGATCTGCTTTTATCCTGTAACTTGCAATCTTCCATAAAGTATTGAAAGTTCTACTAGTTCTCATTTCTGAAAGAGCCCATTTTGTAATTCGCACTTGAGATACCAGTAGAAAGAATGCAATTCCGTGATGTTGAAGATGTGTGCTGTACTTTGCAGTCATGTGCCAGGCTCTCATAACATCTGCTTTTTTCATGTTGGAAATAACTACACAACAATTTACATATAACATAAATTAGCTGTTCTGTGTTTATTTTTTGTCTCCCTAGTGATATCCCACCCTCTGGAGAGCCAGTAAGCAAAAGCAGTCGCTCGAGAGTGACCACCCGCTTCCCCAAACTGTCCCGCAGCCACCCAAGGGAGCCGCGGAGCCTGGAGCCTCAGAGTGGTGATCTCTGACCCTTCTCCTTAACTGTCACTATGGGCAGCACGTACTTTAGGTTGTTCTGTGATTCCTTCCTAGCCTATATTTATAATTTACGCTCCTGAAGAGACTACAGCTGCATCAACTTAAATCCTGAAAAGAGACATTCATTACCAAGGGTCATATCCTGATTAACTACTTTGGAAGGCAGTAATCACTTTCTCTAAAGAATACGAGGGCTCTTCACGAGAGCTCAGCAAACTGATCGGCATTTCCTTTGTTTTGTGAAGCTGCACTGCACAAATTCTCCTTTGTTCCTCTGAAGTCCTTCTGTCACAATGAATTCCTTGTTTGTGTTATGTTGTCCCTTTTTCCATGTACAGTTTTCTGTTCCAGAGAGACACGGGCTTCATGTCAAGACAATGTTGTTTTCCTTAGTAGAACCTTTATGATTATCACTACTTAGTATGTCAGAAGGATGTGCTTAAAAGAACCTCACTAATTTATTACCTTTTGTAAATAGAAAGACTGGGTTGTTTTGGTTTTTTTACTGTAAACCTCTGACACACAAAGGTTTTTAAAAAACTTGACAATGTAGATGACGAGAAAAACATTACAGGTGGAAAAATAGCTTTTGTACATTTCTAGTTAGATCTTCTCAGAAGCATTCATTTGTGGGAAGTAATTCTTTAAAATCAGAGAATGTAATAATTTTTTAGTGAAATTTCAGTCTTTCTGTAAGGCAGGTGCAATATTATTCATTTCTACAAACCACCACAAGGATACACAAAATTAGCCTGGTACAAAACAGTGCTTTTAAGCCTTGGATTATATTTTGTTATTAATTTGTTGCTTATGTTACAGAACAGTCCATCATTAACAGGGCAGAGTGGAATTCTTATTCTGATTTTGTAAAACCCTTCACATAGTGATACTTTAAAATTGCCTGTAATGAAAGTGCCTGTTACCCATCACCTCTTATTGAAAAGTAATTGGTAATGCTACTACTGTAAGAGTAACTAAAGAATTGACAAGAATTGTTACAAGTGATGGAAGTCCTGACATGGATTAACTGGAATCCAGTTCAGTATCCATTAGCTGCACTGCCGTAGGCAGTTAATTATGTTTTAGCTATCTTCTTCTTTTCATTAAGCAGTGTATGTTCAAATTTTCTATCAATTGTATTCTGGTTTTCCTTTATGTAAGAACATCTTTCCTCTCAGAAGTTTTTTTGGATAACGTTACTTAAATTGATGTATCTTGTCATGTCGTTATCCATTCATTATATTAAATTTTCACATATTAATCGCCAGGAAAAAAAAAGCTGATGATTAATAACAGACTCAGTGCTGTACTGAAGTTCCAGCAAACTGGAACTTGTGTTCTGCAAACCTGTGAGCAGTGTGTGTTGTTCAGTGGTCCAGTCATTTTCAGTGGCACCTCTCAAGTGAGAAGGGCTTTGTTACCCACAGTGAGTGGCACCAGTGGGCTGCTGCCTGAGTGGGAGCGCCACGTGCTGGACTCCCACCACTGAAACACGGAGCTTTTAGATTGCACTCAACAGCAAAATGTGGCAGAGAGGAGTGGGATTCACTCTCCAGGTCAGAAATTTCAGTAGGTGAAATCATGTCACAGAAATGAAACAGTATTTCTCAGTCAGTAGGAGATCTCAGTTACCATACAGACAAACAGAAAAGCCCCAAGGCCAGCCTGGGAGCTCGCTGCTGTGTGTTCATTAACAGATGAATTACTGTTGGTGTTTTGTGTTACTTGCAGTGGGACACTTACTACAAAGAAAGGAAAGTGAGTAGATTGGCAGTTAAGTAGCTTCTCCAAACTCTTCAGTCTGATGCACTGCTGATGGTTTAATTTGTCTTTGTTGGAAAGAAAAGTAGCTATAATGATGGTCCCACTTTGAAACAATTTTAACTCATTTTTCAGGAAGTGAAGACTTGGTTAATAGAAATAGGGCATATGTACTAACACTGAATTGCAAGTAAATTTGAAAGAAAACACTGTGTGGAAACCTTTGTGATGTATCTGGTACATGAAGCTGTATTCATTTTCAAGAAATAATTTAAAGATTCAAGTACTTCTTATTCAGCAAGTTGCAAATGGTAAGAAATTTCATTTACTGCAGACTGAATTTGTTTTTAGTTGTTTAAAAGGAATTTTTTGTATCTGCATTTAGCTCTTAAAATTATTTCATTCCTGATTATCTTGCCTCTTGTAATTTTTTATGTATGTATGTAAATCACATAAAAATACTAAACTTGTTTACCATGTACAAATTGCTCTTTGTTAACTTTAGCTGAATTGTGTATCAGCTCCTAAGATTAAAGTCTGCAAACAATGTTCATTTGGTGATACAAGATACCATAATGGGTGCATTACTAATCCATTTAAAAGCTCAGCTGTGGTTTCTCTAAAATCTGAGTGAATCATCAAATGAAAGCCTTTCTTCACAAGGTGGCATTTCCACTTTATACCCCTGGGTTTTTTGAAGACTACTGAGGTACTTGCGTGAGTGCAAGTGGGTGCCTACTGACAGGAATGCCCAAATTTCTACCATCTCAAGACATTCTGAAAGGCCCTTAGAATCCTGTGTATCTGTTACAAATCCCACTTCTCTTCATTCACCAGAACCAGCAAAGCCTCTTGAAGAAGGTTGGCCAGTTGGTGTTAAGAATCCCAAGTAGTTATGTTATTCTTCTGAAATACCTGTAACAATGATTCTGTCAGGGGAGCGACTTTATCTGTTTATCCTGTTCACCCACTTCCATGCAGTTACAATTTTTGTACAGTTCTAAACTTCCTTTGGCTGACTCACAGCTCTTAAACCCCTGTCCATGCTCAGTGGGCGGCTCACAATGAGCTGCTGGGTTCATTACTAATGAATTATTAATTATTCATTACTGGCTGTTCCTGCTGGGACCAGTGGCCAGTGCTGTAATCCCAGGACAGATGACTTGGGACAGGCTGGGCCCTGGAGCTGTTCCTGGCAGCCCTGGGCTGTGGGCTGGTAGAGCCAGCCTGGAGCAATTTGTGGCCTCTTGCATTTCACTCCTGCTTTGTCCTTAGATCCAGGGCTTCTCCTCTGGATCCTTTAGTGACTGTTCCAAATAAACTGTAAAAAAGTGGCACAGCTTTTACTGTAATGCTGTTGTCCGGTCACATCCCCCATGAACACGTCGCTAAGACACACAGAGCAGGCAGAGCTCTTCCAGCTTTTGCAGATGTGTCCATCAGTATTCACAGATCGACTGTGGTTTTTCAGAATCTCATTTATTTAGCTATTCTCTCATTCATTATGGAGAGTGCAGTGTGTCAACTTGGCTTTTGCAAATTAAATCAAAGTTCTCAATAATAATAATAATAATAAATCTCCAAGGTTTATATGAGGCAGGATATTGAAATAGTTATAAAGGCTTAAACTGATATGTCCATTAAGTCACATATTCTTAGGAAGATAATTTCAAAGCCAGTCTTTTTAATGGAATATATTGTTGATGTGATAGTTGTAATCAAATTATAGTACCTTACAGAATCTACTGCAAGTCATAAACCACCATAATTGAATTAATATGAGTATTTAGAGAAAGAACAGAATGGTACTAAAGATTATTGGCTCAAAATTGTGACCTCTTGCTAAGGTGATATTTTTTTTGGTAGCAGTCATGTTTTATTGTACAGAATAATATCTACATGGTAGCTGTCAAATTAATTAATAAGAACCTACTTACAAATGGGGTTGACTGACTCAGAGCAGCAAGGTAATAATAAATGAGACTTGGTGAACCCCCAGTGACCTAATGATGCTTCTGCCAGGACATATTAATGTTTAAGAACCTGGTATTTTGTTACCAGAATTAGTAATTGGTGCTTTTGGATATTGATGTCATCCTTTTTCCTTCAAAGAATGCAGGGATCTCAGTTCTACTAGAAGTTTCATGTCATTTCAAAGGTTCAACCCCCTCCAGCCCAAAATGTTTCTCATCTAATGGCTTGGAATTCTGAGAACAGATAATATATATACCTGTGGATAGAAATACAGTTACCTGCTTGAAATTACTATGAGAAACCTGTGGAACAGCTGTTTAAAAGAAAAAAAACCAACACTTTTTGACCAAATCCTACTGCTGTACAGCCTTGCAGATCTTGGAAGCAGCCCTGGGCTCTTCCAACTGGAACTCTAGGATATAGGAAAAGAAACCTGGTCCACGTGAAAACACATTTTTCTCCTTGGAAACAACAGTAATGCTTCTGTATTGGATCTTGAGTCACTTCTGGAAAAGTGATTAAACAATTCAAGAAAGTAAAGGATTTCTCCCCTTCACTTTCTGTAGGATAGGGAATTTCAGTCAGCACCCTGCATCACATGGAATATTAACTCGATTATTATTTTGTAAGTTCAGTAGTTTCATAGCATTCTGTATTCAAAGAAACACTTTACTATAGGAAAATATCTCTATGAAATATAAAATATGTTTAGAAATATCAATTAACCTGCTTCATGTTTCACATATTGAATGGAAGATAAACCACTTGTTCTGCAGTGGTGTGACACTGTATATTTCATTTACTTCTCACTCTGCACTAACTGTGCTTTTGTGATCCAGTTATAGAGAACTTAGATTATTTATAAATTCCTTCTACAAAAATAATGAGAGCATACTTCTAATCAATATTAATGGTTTCATTTTTTGTTCATAATGGCATGACTTTATTCTAGACAACAGCACTGAAATGTTTAGAAAGGAATGACTTTTCCAGATTTACAAATTGCTGCAGATGACCGGACTCAAAAAAAATACTGATTTTATTGCATCAAAACAGAATTTATTGCATTTCCCTGTAGGGGAATCAGTTCCTTTAATAAGATTTCAGAAACTATCTCCATACCATGACTGTAGTTAAACTGTGATAAGTGTTTTTTTGAGTATTAATCATTTAAGACACTAAAAATTATAAAAATGTAAGGGTGGTTGAAAATACAGTTCTGAAAGGCTGTGCTTTCCTTCTTAGTTAACACTGAGATAAAGAACTAAGTGTCTTGGATGTGGGACCACACCTGTTGGCAACTGAAGAAGCTGAATTTCCCTTTTGACTTAGGGGAGGGATTTTTTTGTTGTTGTTACTATTGAACTGTAGAAAAGATGTTATTAATTAAGCATATATATGTACAGTATTCACATAAGTATCAATAAACTGTAATATTATTTTTACTTGCTATGCTAATGTTTACATTATAGAGTTTTTAAGCAAATTATGTATATAAACTTTCCTAAATACTTTCTTCTTGTTTTTTTTTTTAAATATCCTGTGGTAATTTTATTGTAACCTGGTTAAAATATGCTACTTTACCAAGAGGAAAATAAAAAATAACATCTTTTCTTTGAAGTAGAGTGTTTATACATCCTGTTTGTCCTATTCAGCTGTTTTGTAATTGTTTCTTTGATTTATGTTCATTTTTTCAATGTTTCTAGAATGATGTATGTACATAACAGACTTTAATTTGTTAAAACCTTACTTCTTCATATGAGAAGTAGTATTTATTGAAAGCCATCTTGAACATTTCAGTTTATAATCATGTTAGATAAATCACTCAAGCAGGAAGGCAAACAATGCCAGGCAATGCCACCACATTTGTGGTGTTTGGCTTTTTTACATTCAGAGTCCACGTATGAATGTTTTATTTCCTTTTATGGAGATGTAATACAGTTGGCAATTCATACCCAGTTCATAACTGCACCATAACTGGCACTTTGATATGCAGTTCATAACTGGATGCTTCCATATCATGTGGAAAAGGAAGTTTTAAAAAGGAAGCATTATATACATTTAATCAATTTCCACCAGACAAAGCTGTAATTTAACAAAAATAAACTGTCAGTAGATTCCTCATACTCACAGAATAATCTGCTGGTTAATTCAATTAAAATTCCTCCAGCCACTACCATTATAGAGCGATCTAATTAGTTGAACTGTTCATGTTAAAAACAGAGAGACACTTATTGTAAAATTCACAGTGATACTTATCTGCATCTTTTCAAACCCTTGGCAGGTTAGGTGTCATTACAGGAGTTAGATGACAGACCTTTCCTTTTAATTAGTCTTGGCAGTCCTTAGGATTTTGTTTTTGCTTTTCATATCTCAGTTATTAAGATCATGAAGTAAAATTATGCTTATAAACTTTAAATTAATAGTTTCAAGCAATTTTTTTTTCCTTTTCTGTCTGCTTGAGGTACTAGACTACAAATAGCCCCAGGCTGTTGATTGGGACTGTCGGGACTGGAGATCTCCCTGCACCAGGGGCAGAGTTTCAGCCCTGCAGAACAAGTGTCTGTTCCCAGTGGGTGTTTCTTGGCCACTTGAACTTTATTTCCTCCCTACCAGCACGTCTGAGCCTTTGAACTGCATGGGAAGGGTAAAATCTGATCATTAAGGGAAAGACAAGCAGAGTCCCAATGCTGGGCTGGAGAAGGCTGGGAAGAACAGGGTTGATGCTGTAACCCTTTATGTCCTGTATCCCACTCCCTTGTCCAGCTGCTGGGATGCTGCTGCTTAATTGCCACTTTTAAAATCCTGGGAAGAACAAGATCATTTAAAGGGACTACTGATTTTTCTGTGCATCCAGGTAAAGCTTCAGGTTGCTTTTGGGAAATTGTAACAGCTTGGCATTTCTACATGGGCCTACAGAGTTTTAAGTTTTTCTTTTCAGGAAAGGACCTGCAGAGGATTTACTGCTTTTTTTTCCCCCTAGAAATTTTAAGGAAATAAGGGAAAAGCTTTGTACAAACGATCTGTCAGAAGAAAGAGCAAAGATATTTTTAAGAGGATGTTCAGAGTAAGATTTTTGCTACTGCACTTCAGTCTTCCTGAATGACCTTTTAAGTATTGTGAGTGAACTTACTGTATTCCCAAAATTAAAATAGATAGCTGACATTTTGATATATTGCAAGTCGTGCTTGATTTTGTTCTAGAAAATCGTCATGCAGACTGTGTGTGTGTGTGGTGCCTATTTTCTGAATTATTCTTGCCATTTTTTGACCTGCGCTGGGACAGCAGGCTTTTATTACGTGCAATTTCTAAGAACCATGATGATAACTTGCTTTTTATTTCCAATTCAACAATATCCATGCCATTCCCTACATTTCTTAATTTCTCAGTATTTTAAAGACACTCAGCAAGTGTGTATACCTTATCCCATACACTGCATTTGTCATTGCTAAATGCCTTTATTTTTAATGTCACCTTCTAGCCTTACTCCTATGCAGCTTGTAATTGTTTCAGTCACGTGGGCCTCTCATTAACAGATATCCTGCCTTCACAGCTTTGTGCTGAGCAAACAGTTGTGCTCTGGGTGAGCCTCTGCTCTTGCACTTTGTTCCTAATACCAAGCTTGTGGCGCCTTGGGCTTGGTCATTCTGTGGGAAGCTTTCCATGCTCTTTGTAGGTTTGGAGATTCACTCTTTACTTTAATTCACACTCACCTGCTTGTGTTGAGCTTGTGCTATTTTTGGGGTCTCTGCTGGATCACTAAGATCTGCCCTTCCCCAGTTTTCTAGAGTTCATATGTCTGACAAATTCACCCCTGCATAGTGCTTCAGCTCTGACTTTAACTACTCCATTTTCCTGTTAAGAATATTTTCATGGTTAATTTTATTCCCAGTGCTGCATGTTGTTCAGAAATGGCCGATGTACATCAAGGGTTTGTTTTGCTCAGTGTGAGTTCTACACCATCAACTTTTTGTGGGCTTGATCCCTGTATGGGCCATTCACTTAAGAGCTGGACTTCATGATCCTTGTGGGTTCCTTCCAGCTCAGAATATTCTGTGATTCTGTAGAACTCTGCATGACAAAAGCCTGTTTTTAATGATTCCAACTAACATCTGCTGGAGCTGCCAAAAAACAAGACCTTTCTTTGGGAATTATAGTTATTATAAAATAGATTTCGTATTGCTATTACATAGCTTCAGTCTGTGAAAAATATTTACCGGTTAAGTGAATATAGCAAGAAAAGATTTTATCAGGTTAATACTAATTTTAAATGCCTAATTTTTGTAAGTATTTTGCTTTTTCTTATTTTATTCCCTATTTTTTCAAGTGATAATTGATCCATGAAGGAAGACGCTTCAACATGTGTCAATTACACTGACACTTTCTACATTTCAGTTTCTAGTTGGAAATTAAATTATGTTTATTAACATTCCCAATTTTATACAGAATCATTGAATCATTTAGGTTGGAAAACACCTCTAAGATTATCAAATCCAGCTGTTCCCCCAGCACTGCCAAGTCCCTCGTTACCCCATGTCTCCAAGTGCCGCATGCACACTTTTAAACCCCTCCAGGGACAGTGACTCTGCCCCTTCCCTGGGCAGCCTGTGCCAGGATTTGACAACCTTTTCGGTGGATAAATGGTTCCTAAGATCCAATCTAAATCTTCCTTGGGACAACTTGAGGCCATTTCCCCTCATTCTGTCACCTGGCAGACCGATGACCCCTCTGGCTGTCCCCTCCTGTCAGGGAGTTGTGCAGAGCCAAAAGGTCCCCTCTGAGCCTCCTTTTCTCCAGGCTGAGCCCCTTTCCCAGCTCCCTCAGCTGTTCCTGGTGCTGCAGCCCCATCCCCAGCGCCATTCCTTTCTCTGGATATGATCTGGCACCTCCATGTCCAGTTCTTGTCGTGAAGAGGGGCCCAGGCCTGAACACAGGACTTGAGCTGTGGCCTCAGCAGTGCCCAGGACAGGGAGACAGTCACTGGCCTGGTCCTGCTGGCCATGCTGTTCCTAAGAAAATTTTCAGCAGTAACAATCCCCAGGTGCCTTCCCAAGAAGGAAGATAGGTTTATAAAGAAGTAGAAAAGCAAATATAATTTAATATAGTTAAGTAACATTCTAGCTACAAATCAAAGTAGGTAACACCTCAGACATCTGTCATTGAAAATATATATCTCCACTGATGTACACAAGCAGGTGTATTTCTTAACTGTAAGACTAAATAAAAAAGTAATGTCTTTTATAGTTGAGCTGCTGAGCAGTTTGAAGGATCTGCTTTTCAGATCTGAGCTTTAGATATACACTAATACTTTGTAGCATACAATTTAGCTACTTGCTGAGCTTTATCTTGAAGCAGCTCAAATTCTCAGTGGGCTTTTGTTTAATACAGTGATGGAACACACAGTTCTTTGTGCACCTAAAGTGATATGTATGGCCTCAAGCAGTTAAAAAGATGAGAGGCATTTTTGTAGTGGTACTTTAATTTCAAACAATGCATTAGATATCATTGTCATTTTTGGAAACCATCTGGTTGGTATTTTTTAAAGGTGAAAAAAATAGTGTGAATTGGCAGATAAGATACATCAGTAACCCTGAATGGTTGTACTGTATTGGAAAATACAGGTTAACTGGATACTAGAAAAAAGTAAAATGAAGCACATATTCTGACCCATCAAGAAGCAACAGAAAAAGTGAGTGAGGAATTCAATGTAGGAACACATTAAAAAAATGTTTAAAATTGTACTACATCAAACTGCCACCATATGTTCCATAATGAGATAAAACAAAGTGGGTAATGGATCTGTTACCGAGTCTGTCAAGCCATAGGACCCTTTGGATATGTCAGTAATTAACAAATAACATCTGCTGTCATCTGCTGTACTTAATCAGTATGGGCAGGGTTCTCCTCCCTGCATGAGAGGGTACACTGTGATAGTCAGCTTTTCCTTAGGGATTGAAAATGTCTTTGACCACACTGCTGTATGCAGAACTCCTGCTGAGATGTAATTAATGGCAAATCTGGACGTGCAGAAACAGCAGAACACAGCTAGATTGGCACTATCAGTGCGGACTGAGAGCTTTGACTACCTTTGATAATTTTTCTGTCAGATAATTCCTGACGGCTGTAATGCCCTACTGTGTTTACAGATTGCACCTTCAGAGTGGCTGAGCAGCCTTTTCAGATATGCAGAGAGACTGATGATAACCCACTACCTCGTTTAAAGATGCAGAACAGGTATGTTCTTGTTTTGCTGATAACAGGCACATGAAAATGTGTTAAGGCAGACCTTGTTAATTGACTCCTTGGTTACAGAGAAACTGTCAAATGCAATGCACCAATGCACCTTGAGAACCACCACCAATATATGGGAAATTAAAATAATTAAGAATTAAAGATCCTGAAGGTCTCAAAGAAGTGAGTTTCAAAACTTCTCTGAGTTGCAGTAGTAGTGGAAGTCTGCAGGAGTTGATCTATTTATCCTACCCATTTCTGAATCCATCCTGTTGTGAGAATTCACAAGGTTCCTCCCGACCAGAGGAATATTGGATGAGTTGAAGTAGCTCTGTGCCCTTTAAGTGCAGCTGGTACAGAGAAATGGGGATTTGCAAAGCAAAGAGCTGACCTTTCATTCATATCCACATGTTCAAGAACGGATTTAAATACGAATCTTAGAACTCTTATGCCAGAACAACAATTTGAAATAATGAGATTTTCCTTTAATCTTCATTGGGGTTCATTACACAAATAATACAGGATTCATTACATAGATAATGAATATCTAATTAGCTAAGATAACAGTCCAAACTATCTAATAGGAGGTGCTTAAACTGGTAAATAATTTTTGTAGATTTAAGTAAATTTTTTTAATCACAATTGGTTGCTGATGCAGCTGTCACTGTGCTGATGTAATGTGAGTTTTAAGCATCCCCTCTGCTCTGATCAGACTGGTCTGGGTTGCACAGGATAATTCTGTGCAACTGTGATTATCCCTTTGCTCTCCCATGAGCTGTGATAAAAAAAATAACTGTTTTAACTAAGACAACACAGTATCAAGACAATCATGGAGCTGGACAGTGTGCACAGTGCTATTCTGAGGAGCAGTGTTCCCTTGTCCCTGACTGCTCTGCTTTGCTGACACAGGGAGTTATCTCCTTTCTCTGTCCCATTCAGGTGGGTTAGGAAACACAGAGTCAAAACCTCTCTTAGTTCTTAACCCACCACTGAGAGTAAGTTAAGGCTGAGAATCCTCACTGCAGTTTGTCTTTGCACATTGACTGTTCTGATACCATTTAAAGACCAGAGACCCCTTACAAGCTGCACTTTGGTTGCTCAAAAAAGAAGGCATTTAAAATATGAAAAATATTGCCCAACCTGACAATGTGGTTCTATTTAAGAAACAGAAAGTGTGCTGGATAATATATGCAGACACCTCTGTCATGAAGCCTCATGGGGTTTCACACCCAATTATCTGTGACCACCTCTGGTTACCATAGCAATTCTCTCTTAATTAGAAATTCACCCTCTGCTCATGGCCTATCTGTGCTAAAGCATGAAATTCTGCTACACACTTGGGCATTTTATTTATTTGTTTATATATTGACTGTAATTTACCATGTGAAATGACATCTATATGCAGTAGTACTCCAGATTTTTGACTCAAACATTGATTAGGATTGTAATTCTTCAATGTGTCCTTGACCCACTTTCAGACTGTGTATAAGGGGCAGGACACACCAGGAGAGAGGGCAGTGATGTTGGAGGTGTTAATACATGAAATAATATGGTCAGTGAGGTGGAAGCAACTCTCTGACTGCTGCTCAAGAGGAAGGACACTGTGAAACCTTCTGCCTGCGTTCAGGCTCAAGTTGGTTTTATAACATTTTCAAAAGGAAGGGGTCTCTGCCCATATAGAAGTATTTGATAATGTGTGAAGCTGGCTATATTTGTGTCCGTAAGGTGGACAAAAACCACCACAGGGTGTTTTGGTGACAGATGTGAGAGATTTATTCCTGCTCTTAGAAAAATAAGACGAGGGGAATGAGCATAACTTACACGCAATGTAAGAAGGCAATTCTAAAAGTTGGGCATCATACCAGTGCTCGGGGCACAAGCTCAAAAGCCAAGGGTATGATCCTAAACACTCCCTCCTGTAACCCTGAGGAGAGCAGAGACTCATAGTTCTTTGAGTCCAGACCAAAACTGTAGTATCAAAAATCTCTGTGGTTTCTGATGTAAGTATAGAGCCTCAAAGCACAAACACCTCTAAGATAAACAAATCCCCAAACAAAATGCTTCAGCACAGATCAGTTCTTTCGAGGGAACAGGACAAGAATAGAGTATGATTCAGAAATGTACTCAGATAGTACATTTGTAAGACCAATATAAGAATTTCCTAAGCAGAATAGAATAGCAAAGTAAAGAAGAAAGGACTCATGCACTGCAAGATCCAGAGAGATTGGTTTTGAATGTTGGATCCACTCGTTGCAACATCCAAGGACTACAGGGTTTTAGTCTTTAATCTGGAGTTCTTGGCCTGCAAGAGATTTAGGACTGTACTTTGAAATTTGTCATAAATATGAGAGAACTGAGAGAAAGAACATGAAACATTCAGCTTAAAACAGAAGGTTACCCCATCTGCTGTCTTTCACAAAGATCTCTATTGCAGGCCCTGACATATGAGAGAGGCTTTAGCACTTATGTAAACTCAGCAGCCAGGTTGGAGGGCAATGCCATGTGGAGAAATGGTCACTTACTGTGTTCTGTGAAGCTCTTATAAATTCTATTATATCTTACTAATATATATTGTGCTGAGGAGCACAAGCAGAAGTAGTCTTACCTTCTGCCATATATTGCACCATGTCTCCAGATTCTCGTGTAATACAGTTTTTTGGTTACTGCTCACAAATGCCACTGTTACATATGAGCAGGACCGGACAAAACACAGCAGAAGAAATCCAAGCCAATTTCAGCTTTGTGGTCATGACGTGGAGGTTAGGAGATGTCAGCCAGGTGACAGCTGAGCTCTTTCAACTTTTATTTTTTTATTTAGTCCTTCTCCCATCTTAGTGAGATACTGGATTCTGAACTGAAATGCAGTCATTACTTTTTTCTGAACATGCCTGGCATAGACAAAAATAGTGTTTTTAATTTAATCTGTCTGAAAACATTCTTTAAATGAGTAATAAATAGTTCTTAAGAAGCACAAGTAAATTGGGCAATCGGCATGGATCTTTAATTACAATTTTAGCCTTAATAATTATTCTTGAGTCAGCTGTACAGCATTATTACCATAAGCAACTCTGCCTATTTTAAAATCTAATGTCACAGTGCAGTTGATTAAGGTAAAATCCAGCAGTAAAAGCTTCAGTGACTGCTCAGGAGAGCAGTCAGCATGTATACATATACGTTTGCCAACATTCTCAGTATAAACTAAATGACTCGTTATATGGTATCTTTGTTGTGCCTGGGTTCTGATTTTCTATGAGTCATGCCTTGATTTACTGAAATAGAAATGAGTAAGAGAGTCAAATTATAGGGGAAAAAAGCCTGCAAGCTGCGTAAGGTCCAACGCAGTTACAGAGAAGAATTATTCAACTTCTCTGTGCTCTTTATTCGCTCTGAATTTAATATCAGAACCCTCCTGCCACTGGATATCTTCTACAGGGAGGAGTTTTTTAAAAACCTCATGAAGAACCAAGGTCAATCTTTATTACTGCATAGACCATAAGAGTTTTCTTTCTGATTAACATTTTCTATTGAATTTGGATTCATCTGTAACTGCAAAATTGCATTGCATGTAGCACTGTAAAGGCACATAGCATGTCTATGTAATGAAGGGGATAAAAATAGTTTTCTATTACCACCACGTTAAGTTGGGATTGGATTTTGCATTATGAGTTACCATCTTATTTTACATATTGCTAAACAGAATGTAATGCTCCATTTAGATGTAACTGAGCTGGAATGTGAGGGAATTTTAAGCATTTGTATAAGGAAAAGAGGAGGGAGCACATCTGACATGTTTAGATTTTTAGGTTGTCTTCAATGTGTAGCATCCTACAATTATCATACACATTTTTCACTCAGAGAGGTAAAAAAACCCGTGCAGTACATTTGACTATGCCTGCCATCAGGAATAGTTTGAAAAATCCTTAATTGCAGTGTTAAGAAAATGAAATTGCAACAATGTCCTGCAGAGAAGTGTCAAACCTGAGAATCCTCTGGCTGTGCAAGGGGCGACCACATACTGATACAGTTCCACATTGTATAAAGCCGCACTAGAGGGATATATTCTTACAGCTGAAGCATTTCCTCGAGACTCATTCTTTTTAAATTATTTAGAGTAAAAGGATACTAAAGAAGTTATCTACTCAATATCAGAACTAATGGATAAATGGTAATGCTGAAGTTGTAGTTTTATATTTTTTAGTTCAAGATAAGCTACTGTGAAAATTAATTTTTTAAAAATAATGGTTAACGATTTACCTTTGCTTTGATTTGTAAAATCTGCCTATTTGTGTTTTGACTGTTCATTGTTATATAACTGCTCCCCGTGGCCCATGGAAATCAGGTTCAGTCCGAGGTTAAATGGTACCTTGTCAAAGCAGGGATGTGACCCAGGATGAACGACTCGTATGACTCCATTTGTTTTCCCGCTTTGTAAATCTTTTGCCTCTGCATACACGGATGCGTAGGAAGAGAAGAGCAGATGTGAGGGAAAGGTCAGGGATGCTGTGAAGTCTGTGAGGCTTTCCTTTTACTTTCTATGAGATTTAGATGCCTCCTTAGTGCAGATACATAAAAAGATTCTTCACTGATCATTGGTGTTGTTTATTTTTAGCAAAATATACACCAGGAAAGAAAGGAAAGTACAGACCAAGTAGCATGCACATATCAAATGCAAATGCATCCAAATCCAGTGTTGATGCACTATCAGTGTATTCATCAACTAACAAGAAGATTCCCTCACATATAGACATATTTTCGATATCCATATCAAAGAACTGAATATCTGAAACTGCTAAACTGAAACAATTTGTGTGTCTGTGTGGGTATGCAGTTTAGTAAATCCAAATTACAAAGTTTTGCCAGCACACTGGAGAACAGAGGATTGCTTCTTTGTGGCTGCACATCTTTTGTTAGATTTTAGTGTAGAAAATGGTTCCAAGTTTGACATTATAACGAAGGATAATCCTATGAACAGTTCAAGTTATTATGTTCTATTAGCTATAAACAAGGGATAAACTGTGATCATTTTCCCATTAGAGGTGGGTTAGTTGAGGCTGTAATGAAGTACATGGTATTTTAAAATCAATGCCACCACAGATTAACTGTACCTTCTATTGAGAGACATTGAGAAGGATTCTCAATACTTGGTTTCTCCAGATATGCCACATTCTGATGACAAACACCCAGGAAACTCAATCCATGGGCTGAGCTTACAGCTCCTCCCCACAGGTAAAGGAAACCAGCCAGAGCTGCTGTGTCTAAAGGTGACTCTTTGGCTGCTGTGACTCTTGATTCTAAGTTCTCTTTGTTTCCTGTTTGTCATCCTCCTTCTGTCTGTAGGTTAGAGCTTTACAAGGACATCCAATTAATGGAAAAAAAAAAAAAAGCAGCCATGCAATTGGTTACCTTTATTCTGATGTTCAAAATGTTTCCCAGAGCCAAAGTTTCTTTTCCTATTTCCATGTGTGTTTTACACTTGTTTCTGTATGTCTGGCAAACATAGGTGCTAACTGATCATTTTGGAACTGGATATTGTCTAATGCTTTTCTTGCTCTGGTGTCAGGTTTGTACTTGCTGTACTCACATTTTCTTCTGTTTCAGCCTGGTGTTATACAGCTTGGAAAGCAATTTGTCTGGGCTGCTGGCTGGCTGAGCAGTGCATGTGGTGTGTGCTTGCTGGCTGGCAGTTGGCAAGTCATCTCAAGGATACCTGTTCTGCAAGGAAACAGAAAAGGCTGTTGTTACCGTACCCTTTGAAAGGAAGGCTGGGATCAGTCAGATGTTTGCATGGTGCTGTCTCTTTGTGGTAGTGCAAGAACTCAATATTGGGCTCACTCCTGTGCAGTGAGTAGACATGTATGTGGAGAGACACTGCCATAGACTACAGCTGCACACAGGCAGTTGGGCAGACACTGTTTTGGAAGGAAGAGGGAAAGGATATTGGGTGGGTAAGGCATGGAATAGATGACATAGAGCTCAAAGTTCATAAAATTAGGTACTTCCAAACCCATCCCTCCAAGAACATGTTAATTATGAACTTATATGCCAATTTTCCTTCTTATTCTCAAGGAAACAGCAAATTTTTATGGATGGAGAGGAGTCTAGTTTTGACCTAGTGTAAGCTGAAATACAAGTGAGAGTAAGCTTAAACAACCCAGGAACATTTAACTGGAATTGGTTAAGTGGGGAAGAGCCACAATTGTTGCTCAGGTGATGTTCCCTTGTTTGCAGATCGGAGATGTCATTACAGTCAATTAGTAAAAGGATGGAAATGAGAACAAACAACTTTCACTCTTCTTTTTCGTAACAAAGTTGTGCCTGAGAAAAAAGGCGTTGACTTCCACTGGTGAAATCTGTACAAATATATTTCTCCTTCATTAGGCCATTGGTGGAAAGGAATTCCAAGGTATTTCCAAGGAGTGTTTAAAAATCAGCTCATACTCTGAGGCTAAGCACACCTCACTTTGAGTGGTTACATACACTCTGTACTGCATGGCAGCAGACATGAATGGCATGAAAAAAAGTAATTCAGAGAGAAAAGTTGTTTATTCAGCAGTCATACAATTCCAGTGTGGAAGCCACTGGCATAAACAAATGAAAGCAATTTATGTATGTACATAAAGAACATAGTGTGAAATTCCCATTTGTAAAGTGGTATAATGTACTACAGAGGCTTTTTAGTGTGAAAGAAAGGCATCAGGAGCAATTCTGAAACATATAAAGCTGACTGATTGTCTATAATGTTCCCCCAAAAAGAGCCATGTGAGAAAACAAGGCATCAATAAAGGGTATTGTAAAATATATTAAAGCAGCATTCTAACAGAAAACCTGTTGTGTGTTTAGTCCAGTATTTACAAAAGGACATATGCTCCAGAATTACATTCAAGCAGTAAAACTTTGGGACTTCATTGTTTCCCACTATTCTTAAAGAAGTAATCTTTCTAATCTAAGATACATTAAACCCCTTCAAAAGAAAGTTATTCAGGCAGTGAATTCAGATGTTATTCAGATAGTCAGTTATACTTGAAAGCATTCGTAAGCAACAGCTCACTGTGTGAAGCAAACAGACTTTCATTCAGCATGAGAAATGGATGCTTTCCCTTAAGAACTACACAAAGATAAAATCAGGAAGTGCCACCCACCTTTCATCTATTTTTTGTATTCCCCAGGTCACCTTATTAACATAAATAACACAGGACTAGTTCTTGGTGGAGATCTATAAAAGTAAGTCTCATTATTTATTTCTTAAGGTGCTGGTGAAAAGCACATATACTGTTTCTGCTTGAGATTCTTGCGTTTTCATCTTCATATTAAACAAAATGGCCTATTTAATTTTGAGACAAGTTTTCAGCAAGTAAAATAAATGCATTCAACCATTGTGTAAATTCTGTACGATTCAAACTTCTCACAGAAATAAAAGTCCATATTGTAAAATACAAAATAGATATATAATAGAAATAATATAGCTTAAAGTGTTTAGTTTTTAATGTATTGTGAAACACAAATTAGATATACATTGTCCAATATGTAAGATTTTGTAACAATATTAAGACCTCTAGTTTCATGCCAATAATGCTTCCATCTATAATTAATTTTTAGTAAAGCAACATAATCTGTGTATTAATATTTTAATATTGTAAATGCTTGGAGAGACAAAGGAATGAATTTTTGGTAGGCAAAGATATGGAGACCCTACACTTGCTGGCCTGATCTTAGCTCCCCTTGGGGTTCTGATTTTGTAGCCCATTAAGCACATTCTTGGTTTTTACTTTTCCTAAAGAGCAAGGCATATAAACTCAGCCTGAACTTTGAGGTAACACTTTAGTAGTTTGTTCTTCTTTAACTGAGTCATTTCAGTATGAGCTTATCTGGCTGGTGAAGTGATGGATCTGTTTTCAGGCAGGAAGTGAGGAGCTCATGAGTCAGGTTTACCCAGACCCACGTTAGTGCAGTGCTGCCTCCCCTTCCCTCACCCCAAACTGATTTTACATTGTGTGGAGTGAAAGTTGGCCATAGCTGAAAATTAATCACCTGCCAGAGACTAAGCCAAGACAAGATGCCAGATTTGATAGCTTTTGTACTGTCAAAATAACTCCTGCAAGGGTCTGGAAGTAGCAGGAGTAGCCAAAGTAGAGGAGCCACATCCCTGCCATTTATACTTGAGTTACAACTTGAGTGACAAACTCAGAAAATGCCATGGTTGAGTGACTGAAAAATGAGCACTAGGAATGCACAGGACAACGGGAGCATGTTATAATTATGGCTGGTCTGCATAAAAACTGAGAAAAACTACGCTGTAGAATTCAATCAGTCTGTTGTGTAAACCAGAAATCGCCTTGAGCAAAAAAACTGGAGTAACTTCCACATTAGGGAGCTCAAGCTATAATTTAGCAAAGTATAAATTCATGTAATCCTATCATCCTTTTTAAAACACTGGAATTAATATTGTTTGAGAAAATAAAAAGTTAATCAATATCGCACCTACGAAAATTAATACTGTTCACACAAATAAGATCAGCCAAAGGCAGCATGTACATCTTAATCAGGGAACACAAAAGCAAGAGCTCTGGGGGAACCTGGAGTGGTTGTCAAGGAAACAGCAACAAAAACCCCAGTATATGAATTCTGCTGTTAACAAGCAGTCAAGGCTCATGAAGACAGTACAACTTTTCAAGAGGCAGATTCTGAGAATTAGAATCTCTTCTGAGAATTCCCAGATAATATAAAATTTCGGAAATGTCACATAATTTAGACAAACAGGAGTGATGCAATAAGCAAAAAACCCCTGCAGCATTCTAGATAGCCTGAGCCAGTTGCCACACCTTGCACACAAATGTTGCATTTTTATGAGTGGCTGATTTTCCTGAAACAATCTTCACATCCACATGTAAATAAGCACTGATGAGAGTCTGACAGTGACATATTTATTGTAGGTGTTAAATCTGTGCATGGTGCTTGTAAGACAATGTTGAGAGCCAGCACAGAGCATTGTACTTTCCCAGTTGTAACAGGCTGGTGGGATGAGGTACTGGCAAAACATTATCAGTACGTATATTTGCTTGTTTTTTTAATTTCATGCACATCTTCACTTTCTGCAGATCAATCTGGAATGTCAGACAACTGCTACACATCATATCCTTTTATATCAGATGCCCTTGGGTTTTGTTGCAATCAATTATTGGTTTCACTTGTGAAAAGCAAATTGAGAGTTCATGAACAAAAATTGAATCTTCAAATTATGTTACTGTCCTGGATATCTGCAGTGTCCAGGGGTCAGCATTAAAGAATGAACTTTGTAAATTGCCTGGTCTAACAAAAAAAAACCCCAAAGTGTCTGGGTTTTTTTTTCCTTCCCCTCCAATTTGCAGCAGGGCAGTATTACAACAAGTTGAGAAATTTGAAGTGTTATTGATTGCAACATTTTTTTTCTGTCATCTTCTTTGACAGGTATTTTGGAGCAAGGATATTGGCACCTGAAAAGAGTCTTTTAACTGTAGTCAAGAAACAGTTACCTGGGTAATATTACAGCCCCTGAGTAGCCTCCTCTCTGAGCAGCAGGTGCGTGTGTTATCTCCGTGGCACAGGAGGAAAGGCTGATATGATAAGGAGTAATGCCAGTCTCCCTGACGCATTTTGTGTCATCCTCCTGATTTCACCTCCTCTCGGATACCTGTCAACCACCCCACCTCACGGAGCCAGGGCTGTAACCTGAACAGAGCAACAGGAGCACAGATCAATCCTGTACCCGGAGAGGGCACACAGGGGCGGTGTTTTAAAGCCCCCGTTATCAGGCACTCGGGTGAGCTCGGAGGCGGTGGCACAGGTGGCATTTGCCTGCAGTGAAGTGACAGAAAGCACAGACAGGTGAGCGCCTTCCTGCGCCGCTCCGCAGGGACACGAGCCCTCCCTCAGGTGCCTGGAGCAGCCTCATGTGCCCTTCAGCCGCTCTCTTTGCCAGCTGAATCAAAGTTTAAGGCTTTGCCACAAGCCTTCCTCCCTGCACAAAGCATCTGCCACCTTTTTGGCAGCAGAGGGGTTTTCTCCTCTGAAAGGTCACCTCAGCTCCCAGCCGCCACCGCTGGCTGCCGATCAGCTCTGCTGCGGAAACTTTTCCCTACTCATCAATCTAAAGTTTTCCTATACTCTTCTCCCGCGAGATGCCCTCCTCCAGCAACCTTCTGTAAATTAAAACCGCGATGATTTTCACGTGCTCACCCTGCCGCAGTGAACAGTGAAGGGCAGCGGCTGCCCCCGGCCAACCTCCGCCTCAGCTGCGACTTCCTCGCCGCAGCCCGAGCTGGGGGAGCCGGCGGCCTCGGCAGGGGATGGGAACTGCGGCGTCTGCTGTGCCAGCACCTCCAGAAAACACCGGTTACGGCAGATCCCGAGGCTCCCTCCTCGCAGCGCCTCACAGACATCGTGGGAGTGTGGAGGTGTGCTCGCCTTTCCGTCACAAGCGGCCTGGTGCCGTGCCCGGGTTTGTCTTACGAGCGGCCCAGCGCTGTCCCGGGGTGCCCGGCTTTCTCTCAGGAAGGTGTTCCCAGCCTCGGTGGCGGCCGGCCCGAGGGCATCAGTTTCTGGAACCGTCTGAGGGCTCGGCCCTGCCCTACCCTGAGGGCCCGGCCCGGCCCGGCCCGGCCCTGCCCTGACGCACTCTGCCCGCCTCCCCCACCTTCCCTGGCATGGAGGATTTTAACAGGAATACTATTTTAAACCACAGCTTTTAGCTGTAACTTTTGTGTTGCCCGCGGGTGAGCCCGCCAAGGTCACAGAGCTCTCCGGGCAGAGCACGCTGCGGGCAGCAGTGAGCTGCTTTGTCCCTAGGGTGCCGCGGCTGGCCGGGGTGGCTGACGGCTGAGCAGAAAGGCAGCAGATGTTTAATGTCTGTCTGCGAAATGCGAAATGCCACGAGGCTCTTCACTGCTCAGCCCTTTACGATATTTCCCTTATGGCTGCCTCGCTTCCTTTGTTCTTCCTTGGCAAGCGAAACGAGGAAGGAACTCGTGAATTAATAGAGGAGGAGGTGTCAAAATTTAAAGGATTTTTTTCTTCCTAGTATTTACTCAATTTGCAACACTTGTCACTAAGGAAAGTAATATAGTTACTCGTGAAAGAGAAATCCGGAGACTTTAAATGTGAAAATCGGCGAGGCAGAAGGTTCTGGAGGAAACCTGCTTTTTCCCCCACCTCAGGAAGGTCAGTAGTTACCCTTTGTCCCAAGGGGTGTGAGTCCTCTGCTCTCACCATTAATGTCATTAGCTCATTTGGCAAATGGTTCACTTCTTTTTACAAAATATATAACAAAAATACTTGAATTAACTTCATAATTAGTTTTTGAAGCTTAAAATCACAACTCATTTCTAAGCAGGTATTTGTGCTATAGCTGAAAACTCTCAAAAAGCCTGGAGACCAGAAACCTTTTAGCTCTTCAAATTAAGCTAGAAACCTTTGTCCTTTCTCTGTTCAGTCCGTGTTGTAGACTCAATGATCTTTTGTCTTTGAGTATATTCGTTTCTCCCTTGGTACTTTACTTTAGCAGCACTCACCAGGCAAATTAATCTAAAATGAAGTTTACAACCATGTATCTGAAGTTTCCAGGCCTCAGAAGGACTTGATTTGTGTAATGGGACAGGATTTAATTCAGTTGTAATTTTTCATAGAAGTTTAAGTAGCAGTCCTTCATAATTCTTTAGCCAATTACCTCTAACTGCTCACAGATTATGTATTGTATGTGGTTTCAGTTAATTGTATAGCCCCTCATCAAACTGGTAAATGCAATTGTCCTCAACTTTTGATAGACTATAGAAAGACAAACAGATATGAATAACTTTCCCGGAATGACAGAGGGGACTGCATCAAGAGACTGGCCATTTTGTTTCAGTTGCACTAATATGTTATGGATCAGCATTACAAAATAAGCCCATTAACTCTTGGAGAATGAGGAAGTCATTGGCAGAGCAAGGAAAAGAATTTATGAATACCATTTCCTAATCTTTCAGTCTAAACACTAAACCCTGTTGTCATTAAGAACTCAAAAATAGAGAATATTGTAATTCCTAAACTGTGATCGTGCATTTTTATTCAAGGTTTACCTCACATATTGTAATGTATTATGGAAGATGTCATGGAAGCAGAATTTCTTAAAGGAATGACAATCTATTGTGCAAAGGCTGCTTTATTTACAGTGTTTGTGACCCAGTGGACTGATGATACTGTCACTTCTTGGAAATTCTAAGTGGAAGAGGCTACAAATAAACCAAGTCTCCAGCTTGCCAGTCATATGCAAGGAATGCACTATCTGATAAAGGGAAGTTATATAACTGTGTAAGCACAGCATTTTTTATGCAGCCCTGGAAGCAGTTTTGCCCCCTATTTTTCTGTTTACGGGGCAAGAGAAATGTGCATTAGATACAGGTAAGTGCATGTTTAGTCTATACATTTCTATAGCAGAAACCTGACCTTGACCATCTTTCATTGTGAAGGGTTTTGGACAACTTCTGCATTTGAAAAAAGGACAGGTGTGAAGTGAATAAAAAATAAGTCTGGACTGTGAAGAGTTACTTCATTAGTTCTCAAAACATGGAGCAGAACTCTCCAGCATCTGCAGCAAAGTGGTCTAGAAGGTCTTTCATAGCTTGATCTTCAGCATAATAGCTGTGGAGCAAGAAAATCCTGGGTGGTTCAGGTTCATGGTGTCTGTTATTATTGGTGATTAAAAAACCACAAACAAACAAACACGAATCCTCGATTCTTGTGCTAATTAGTGCAGGCCATACTGCAAACCACCAAGATAACTATGGCTGATTTAGTTAAGGAAAAAGTGTGGTAAGCATAGAGAAAAATTAGATAGAGAGATAACCCTTACAAAACCTTAAATATTGCATTAAAAATATTTAAAGTGAGTCCAGTATTGGTCTCCACTGCTTTTAGAGGTGGGACAATAATTCATCCATTAGGATTCAAGGAGCAGAGGCAGTCACAGGCCATATTTTCTCACTGAGTATTGATAGGCTGTATTTGTACACATTGGTTGGGAGTGTTTTGGATTATTATAGCTGTGCCTCTTGTGAAGTGTAGGTGTTTGCATTCCTGACTCGCACAGAGCTGCGAGGGCTTGGAAAAAAGAGTCTCTGAGCTGGTGTTGAATGTGCGTGTGTGGGGCTTTCTTTAGCAGAACCAGGAATCTTTGCCAAGCTCTCGGGTAATGAATGAACTTGCTGAAAGCAGAGGATGTAAAGGTTAAATAGAAGAAGGAAGGTAGATCAGGGTGTGTTTCTTGAAGGTTAAGTATAGGGGAGTTCAAGGATTCAAGCATTAATCATCGGGTTCTGAGCATGTTTATCACAGGCAGTTGTTGGGTACATCACTGCTACCTTTGAAGTGCTGTGTCTTCTCTCCTCCTTTGCAATAACCCAGGACTGGATGCCAGTTTTCTTCCTTGTTCTCCTGTGTGAAAAGAAAGTTTATGTCTTTCCTATGAAGATCATGAAAAGAGTAATTTTCCCCTCTGGCTTTCCTTCTGTACCACTAAAGTAGAGACACAGGGATGACTCCTCTAGAAGACACAGCTCCACCTCTTATTTCCATACTTTCTAAACATAGAAAATCTACTTTACTGTTTCTCTGGGAGCCTGGGGAGATTTCTTTAGTGTTTGAAAATGAAGCATCATTTTTTTTTCCTCATGAGAATGCCCAACCTGATCTTCTGGCTACAGTAGGAAGGAGGAAGCGCTATAAAACATTCAGGCATGCATCATAGCCTCTTGATGGATGTTACCAATGTCAACAACACAATTTGAGACCATTGCCTGAACCCCCAGGTTTGCATGATTTCATACTTTCAGAGTGACTTGTGAAATTAGTTCTAAAGTCACTTGGTATGAATTTTAAAAAGATAGGGCATGAACAGAAGCAGATTTGCTGTCCCTTATCTTTTAATATCAGAAAAAACCATAGGTAGACCAGGGAGAACAGGAATTGTAATGCACTTTGGTCGTTTTCCAGTTACTTTAGCTTTTACATTTATTGAGGTGATTCTTATTGGGTAAGTCTCTACATTATCATCCTTTTGTAGGGTTTATCTTCCATATGTCTGGAGTCAGTGTGAGGGGTTTTCACAAATATGTCTGGTGTTACCTTTGGACACCACATTTCTTAGACTTTTCGTGTTTGCTGTGGTTACTTGGTCACTTTGATCTCTCTTTACACTGGCAGTATTTCCAAGCAGTTCTGGAATAGCTAATGCTAGTGATTTAATTCTGACACTGTTGGTAATGGACATTTTGTTTAGATATATGATTTAATAATAAAGCTGCAGAACAGAAATATTCATATATGATTGCTTTTAAAAGAAGCTCTGGTCTTTATAGGGTTTTTGCAAAACATGTAAACACTTCCAAATATTAGGTTTTCTAAACTATCAACTGTACAGTGTAGCAGGCTTGCCATTAGCTCTGTTTTCTTGTTTTGCAACAGTAAATAGCAAACTAACTATTAAACTGGAAATGGCAAACAAAATTGTCAAGGGAGAATATGTGATGCAAACTCTGGCTTCTGGGGAGGTAGAAGGAAAAACTGAAAGAAAATAAAATATCCTGATTTCCCAGATTTTCATTTAATCCCCTTCTTGTCCATATGAACATATTGTAGAATGTAAATCTATTACTTCATATTCCTTTGCCTTTCCAGCTCCCTTGCTTTTTATGACGTATGCTGGATTCAAATTTGGACTAAGTTTTGTGACTTCTCTACTTTTTTATTTCAGATTTGCATATAAACAATGAATATACAGCCCCAAAAGAAATGCAAATATTACATCTATGTCATAATTAGCATTAAGACATTTAAGAAAAATAGAAAAGGGATTTATGGTTTTGCTATATGAAAAAGCTATTTATCATTATAGAGCTGTATTGAGAGTTGTCAGCTGAGTGGTGTTTTTGGAGATTGCTTACTAGAGATGGAAAGAAATACACCTCCCTTTTGTCATAAGCTTTCCTTGTGACAACAGTGAATTGTCTTCCTCTGTACTGTAGTCTGCTGAGGTATTAAATTGGATTTGCTTATTCATCTGTGTGGCAGTTACACTGTGAAGTGTTTCCATCCATTTCACAGAGCCATTAGTAATAACAAAGTGTTGATATGTTTAATACTACAAGACAGACTGTCTCACAGTTCCTGTTCTCAGGATGGTGTAGGGTCTGGGAGACTCTTGAAGTGTTCTTAACATTATTTCCATATTCTTTAAATGCTTTGCAAGATTATGTAAGACTTACTTGGGTATTACTGATTATAAAAAGAAAGAATCTCATCCTCCAGAAACTTAATGTTTTCTTGCAAATTTATTTTAAGATGAAGTAATAAAAATTAGGTGCCTCCCTCAAGGAATTTCCTTTCAGTTAAAAAAAAAATCTTACAAGAGTTACCTTTTGATAGGCTTTTCCCCTGTGCTTGCTGGCTTACAGAAATCCGAGTAGGTCTGGTTATCCTATGAGGATTGTGTTTCATGTCTTAGACTTTCCAAGCTGCTTACTGCCTGTGATGGACCTTTCAGACTTTGCATCTTGCAATATTTTTGTGGTGAAAGTGTACTGGGAGAATATTCCTGCAAGATACATTTCTTTTATGCAACTTCAGTACGTGGTCAGTGGTGAGTATGCTAAATTAATTTGGTTGCTTAGATCCACCACCTAGGGATAATGAAACCCTGCAGTGTGGAAGAGAGGCAATAACACTCCACTGTTTGTCACTCCTCTGTCCATTCCTTGGGAGTACTGGTGTTGATCATAACACCAATAACAGTAAAAATGTGGGGAGAATCTCGCTGGGTGACTGCTCAGTAGCATTCCCGTAGTCTTTGTTTTCTGTTTGTGCCATTGAAATCTCTTTTCTCAATGGCGTTGTGCTGGGTTTTGAATGCGAGACTCTTACGCTGTACTGTCCCTGGGTTTTTCTTAAGCGTCAGCACGCAGTCCCACTCTGCTAAGTGAATTCTTTTGGGGGAAACGGCTCCACTGTTTATTGAATTCCAACTGTTGAACTTTCCTGG
Source organism: Oriolus oriolus (assembly GCA_013400235.1). NCBI lineage: Eukaryota > Metazoa > Chordata > Aves > Passeriformes > Corvidae > Oriolus > Oriolus oriolus. Next base: position 137,490 of record VXBT01005579.1, read on the forward strand.
GAAGTATCTTTGATATGTAGCAGAGTTTGCCTGTAGCAGCTGCATGAGCTCTGCCGTGGTGTGAGGGTAGGGAGAGAAGCTTTCCATTGGTATCTTTGTGTTACCTGCAGGCTTCCTGTTGACCTTTTTCTCCTTTGGGGTGGAAAGGGACCACCTGCATCTGTTATCTTGATGACACATCTTGGCTGCTGCAGGTGGGGGGAACAGGATCTGCCCCAGGAGCATATGTGTGAAAGGTGATACAGTCTCGTGCCCAATCTTTGTGCAGACTGCTTTGCCATTCAATGAACATCCAGCCAGTCACTCTTGACAAGTATTGCTATAAGTGACCTAGAACTGTGGGTTTTTTCATTTCTTTTCCTTTTATAATCAGGCAGGCAGAAACATTTGCTTTGATCAGTCATCTTTCTATTTTCTTATTCCTTTACCCGCAGGTACCAGCTTTTATCATTTCCCACAGCTCTGTGCATACAAACACTATAAACAAGTAGTAAAGTGTCTGAGTCATCAGGTATAGTTCCTCAGGGAGCCTTGCAGAAGAGAAGTAGATCCTGATTTTTGCTGCTGTTGCTGTGCTTGTGTTCAGAGTCCCATGACTCTGGTCTGGTACTCATTTATAAGGAAAAAAATTCATAACCAGATGAAGAAATCAGGAAAATCAGAATATTTGTAATCTTCTGGCAGGTCTTATGTGCCTGCTAAACAACAGATACATATATAGCAGTAACTCTTTCCCACTGGGTTTTAAAGCAAAAGTGGGAAATAACTGATGTCATTAACAGCTACTAAATTTGCATATTTATTGTATTATGCCAGTGAAGAGCAGGACTGTGAATAAACTAACATTACAACTGTCAAGGGATGATTTTTGGCTGGTGCCTTATGTGGAATCTTATTGCTTTGACAGTTGTTGATTTGATGCCTTCCCAAATGCTGCATTTTCAAATAGCTTCTTCCAGGGCAGCCTCCTTAAAGAATTCCCTCCAGATTTGATAGCTCCTGCCATGACACAAATTATGTCTTTGCCTCCATTTCTACACAGTGTTCTTTGTATTTGAGAAAGTGTCTGAAGTCATACATGGATGAAATATGGAAACATTCAATGAAGGTCCATAAAATTTGTATAGACAATCCTTCCAATCTATTTCCTATAATAGCCTCGCAAACTTGTAATACATATGTATTCCAGATATTGCTTATTATTTCTATTGTTGAAAAAGAATTACTGAGGAGTGAAAAATAAATCCAGCATTAACCCAATATAATCTTTAAAAAGTACTTTCTATCTCCAGAAAGCATGGAGACAGATACAGCACATTGATAAGCGCACTAGTGCAGGTGAAATCAGATTTAACATCAATATCATATGGTCATCAGAATCTGGTGTACTGTAAATTATTAAACATAATCTTGACAGTTGCTCCCTGCAGCTTGTGGTCTTAAGCTGGTAAGAGCCTTTAGACAGAAGTCCTTGGCTTGTAATAATTCTGTAATGGTGCTGGATGTGCACTGCCTGTGGCAAGGGCACTGACTTAAAAAGAAATCTACTAAAATCCAGGACAGAGCAATGAGGAAAGAGTAATTAATATATCATAACTGAGATTTTTCTGATGTTAGCTGAAATTTATATGTGGCAAATGGAGCAAGAACTGAGATTTGCTGCAGATTTCAAGAACTGCCAGTACTGATACTGATGTTTCTGGGAGATGCCTGCCAAAGGATATGGATGCAACGGTCACCCATTTGTGGTGAACTGATTTTCAAAGGTCAGCACTAATGTGACATCTCCCTGTTTTCAGACTGTTGTGTTGTGCATGTGGGGTGTAAAAACTAAAATTCAGGTTGATGTTAGGGAGTTTTAGCAGTACCCTACATGGGACTTCGTAGATTACATGAAGCAAACAAATAAATAAGAAAAAAAACCCCAGAGCTCTTTAATTTATCTTTTTGCATGTATGTTTTTTGTTTCTGCAAAATTTATTAGAGAATAAAGCAGATCAGAATTTTTTTAGGTTGGCTTAAGGTGTACTCTCAGTGGAGTGTGGTTGTAGCTGTAGGAATTTAATAGATATAAATTACGTTTTCTCTCATCTTGACAAAAAGAATTGGCAGACAAATTTTGTATGTCTACAGTATAAGGCTTCTAGAAGATGAAATACATCTCTTTTTTTAATGCATGGATTCATGCATTCTAAAAGTTTAAAACCATGGATATTCAAAAGCTGTGATCAGTAGATCAGATTGGCATTCTCTTTGAACAAATAAGAAAGACAGGTTTTAATGATATGAATAAAAATAACTTTCTAACAAGTAGATTCTTACAAAATAACCTTGTCCTCATTTGCTACAAAGGACTTCAAGCTCTGTTTCAAGTAGAATGGAATTTTTGGAGTAAAATTCCAGGTAGTTGTAGATGTCGGGACTTCTGTTGTTTGTGGGACATTATGTTCCAGTTTGCCAACTTAAAGACCAGCAAGAAAATGTCTGCAAAATAACATGGCTACCCAGAGCGTGAAACCAGGTCGCTGAACTTCTAATATCATTGTATTTAATAAAAATGGAACAGTAAGTGGAACTGTGATCAGAGGGTGCCAAAGTAAAGTTTTATTTTTCATAAATATTTTATGCTGAGTGTCAAAGGAAGAAGAGGTTATGTGTTTATTTCAGCTTAAGTGCATGCTCTGAGCTGGGTCTGCGTAAATGACATCCAGAGGTCCCTTTCAAAATAAAATTTTTGCTGTTTCAATGGCTGATATATTAACAAGAGTGTCTGTAGGTATGACAAGTGTGTCTGTATGGATGAAACAAAGTGAAATAGTTTCTTGTATCTTTGCAGACAACAACATGCACAAGTAGGGATATTGCAGGAATGTTTTTTTGTCTCCAGAACAATTCTGTACTTGCACACTGATGTGTGAGAACTCATTACTGTGGCAGAACAGTTCATAGGGGCCCAGAGAGGACACAGGTAGGCCACACTCCTTGATTTAGTTCTCAACAGCTGTGGTAAGTTGTGCTGACTTTCATTCTTTGGTTCATTTAGCCTTCTCAGGGTATTCTCAGGCCATCAGCTCTTTAACAAAGCACATTATTGACATTCATCTGCTTTATTAGTCCTTGACCATGAAAGACACAGTCCTGGGCCCTTCTGCTCAACTTGCTGATGGGCTTTGCTAAACCCTTCCCTTGAGAGTTGATGTCCATTACAATCCTTGCTTACAGAAGGACTTGTCACAGAGTATGTGAGTCTGGAATCAAAGTTTTAGGATCACTTATCCTGGACTGGAGTGTGCACCTTGGAGCCTGAAAGTCTTAGGATTTCTTTTTGTTTCTTTCTATTGAAATTCAGCAAACTGAAGTGGCTCTATTTGTTTGAGACTTGCGTGCATATGAATATGCTACCCAATAGCAATGTGAAGGACAGTATAACCAGCTGCCATGTAACATTGTTCTAGAGGTGGTATATGAATATGAAATTATTTCAGTGATCTAAGGTTTCTTCTTTTTTCCAGCATGTCAAGAAGTAGAAGTATTACATGTGCTTAGAGCTCTAATGTGATTATGTCTCCACAGGATACCAGGATTTAATGTGTTGCATAGAAACTTTCATATATAGTATTATGCTCTTGCTTACTGTATTTGCAATCACTGCTGGATTGAAAACTTGACCTGACTGTAAAAATAACACACATTTCATTTGTATTTTAAAAAAGAGAAAAGTGTTCATTGATCGTCATGAAGGAGGTATCACAGTCAATGAGGCACATTGCAGAATCATAATTAGTCAAATGATGATCTGGTATGTGCAGGAAGAATCTAACAAATTTATCAGTGTGTCTGAAGCAAGTTAATTTGGCTGCCTTAATCTATGTTTCATATAATTGTTATGACGAAGAGAGTAACCCAGTTTAATTTTAATGTTCAAAAAGCCAGGAGACATTTTCATTAGTTAAAATTAAGAATAGTGCAAATCAGTGAGATAATATCAAAACAGGGCCCTGAAATATTATTCTAGCCTCATTTTTCCAGAATCCAAAGTAATAAAAACTCCCAGTAATTCTGTAATTTAGTTATGATCATAAGCACTCTTTAAGCTGGATTAGAAGTGGAGTTCCAGATTAATGTTTTTTATTGCATCCCTTAGGCTGCTTCTTTTTTTCAATATTCAGTTCTGATAGCCCTATATTCTGACAGCTCTTGTATATGCAAAGGAGAAAGCTATTTGGAGGGCAATGGTTAGGTACATCCTAATGGATGGTTGTCAAAGTTACTTTTCCCTGAGATCTCGGCCTGTAATTCTCAGTGAACTCAGTGATACTACAGGTCACTCTCTATTCAGATGAAAACCCCAGTGTCTAAACATGGGCACTTGTAAGCAGAAATGTATAAATATTTTTGAAACATTTAAGTATCTAAGCCAGCATTTGCTTTCGGAAGTGTCACCTTTCATACACAGATCTGTTTTCTTCTCTCCTTGCAAAGTGAAAGTAACCAAGCTTAAATAACGGCAGATGCTACATTGTAGGACTTAAGTAACTGTGATCAGCAGACAACTTGCAGTTACTCACTTCGATTCTGTTCCTTTGCTCCACAGCACAATGTGGTTATTGCAGTTCCTGACCATCTTAAAGACACAATTCTGACCCTGTGCAGCTCTCCTGGTCCTTTCGGTGGAGCACTGAGGCTGCTGGAGCTTTCCAAGCCTGGCTCAGGCTGGCAGCTGTGTCAGGATTTGTAGTTCAGTAGCTCAGTCTTCCATGTTCCATAACATCCTCATTGTTTGCCAGGACTTTTACCTGCTTTGACTGAAGAATTTAAATGGGATGGAATCACAGAGACAAGGAGGGCTGGTGCTTAGCCAACCTTGAAAACCCAGTTATTGCTGGAGCAGCATGAAGAAAATCAAGCATTTGTCATGGAAATTTTTAAAAATCGTAAAAATACCTGGCAATTTTCCTTCTCCCTAAGACAGGCAACCCTCTTCTACCCTAAATCATGCCTAAATCTGCTACTAGGTAACTGATGTAGAGGACTAAAAGTGAGGGTGGTGTGTTTGTGTGCTTGAGAAATACTGCAACAGACACAGAGCTTGAAAAACATTTACTGTAAATGCTCTGGACCAGCCAAATGGTTCTGCTGTCCTTTCTGAGACCACACATACACACTGTCCTCCAGAGATGCTGCCCTATTTTCTCTCTTCAACCCTCAGATGGATGGAATTTGGGGAGACTAAGAGTACATTTGCTACTGGCACAGAAATAAATGTCAGGCTACAAATTCTTCCATTCTATTTAAGAAAACCTATTTTTCACCACAATGGCGGAACAAAGCTTGTACAATTCCTCTTGTATGACTGAGATATACTCTGCAACATAGAAATGTTAATGCTTCCTGCTGCTTTTAAAATCTGTGCCTCATTTTGGCTGTCAGTTTCAGTCTTTTGAACAAATGCTTTATTTTTTTTTCAACTCACTCAATCATCCAGATTTTTTTGTTGTATTATACCACCTGGAATGGAAGGAAAGGAAATCTTGACTGAAAACTGCTGTCTGCTGGAGGTAAATTATCAGATCTACGTTTCTTCAGACAATTGTAGAAAAGAGTTTCATAAAGATTTTTACAATTTGTAGCTCACTGACAAGTTTAATCAATAATAGTCTGAAGGCTTTCAGCTGGGCCTGTCTGCAAAGATCATGGTAGCACCTGCAGTGCGTTGGGCTGGATGGCAATGTTGAAGAGGCTGGCTGTGCCTTAAAGCACACTCTGGTATGGTAAAAAAAGTGCATGTGTTGAACGCAGATATGAAAAGGCCTTTTTCTCATGCTTTTTCCCTCCATGTGCACACATTTTCTAAAACAAATCTCCACTGCTCTTCGGACAGAGTGCTCTGTGCTGCTGGCAGTGCTATCAGGAGCACCAGTCAGCCTCACACTTAACAATCCAGCCAGCTGATCAATGTGCTTTATCAACTGCTTTCGGCTCTGGGGCTCTTTCGGGGCAGGGATTCCTTTGCCTTTCAGGAGTTCAGCCTGTTACCCCAGCAGATCATCTCTGTTTTCAGCAGAAGGCAGTAGGGGATCAGTAGTATTTCTGCTGTTTCATAGCAGTATTTTGCTTGCTTTCTCCCAGTTTTCCTTAAACAGCACCATCCAGCAGAAAGTGGAAAACCTGCTGCTGAAGAGTGAAGTCAAAGGCATGTGATGAGTGCAACTGCAGCTGGAAGCATCGCTCACTGTGAGTTTCTCTTTGTTAACATCCAGTGCAGTTATGTGTAAAGATGAGGGGTAGTTATGCATTTTCTGAACATAACATAGGATCATTGACAGCTAATCAGAAATTTCCAAACTTGTTCAGCATTCAAAGACACTTTGTAAGCAAATATAAACTTCAAACTTACATTTTATATCAGACCTTATGCAGATTCTGGTTTTAGTGGTCTTTAATGAAAAACACACCAGCACTTCAGAGGATTTGAAATGCTGACTAGTTCCCTCTTCCTCAAATTCCTTTAGAGTAAGCACAAGAGCTTTTAGAGAAAGTTCAACAATTTAATTCACTAATTAGACCTATGTACATAAATATGTTCCTAGCATTTGATTTGCCTTGGTTCAAAGTAGTAAAGTTTTAATTTAGAAGCAGGCTAAGGAAATACAGTTACTTCCACATGTTTTGGTTGAGGTTAAATATTCGGTAATACATTTCCCAGTACCTCTGCTACTTTTACAATGTGCTTAGTGAAATTTAATGTCCAGGAGCAGAGATGATGACAGGCTGACATTTCTGAATACAGCCCTTCCAAACAGTTTGTTACCAGGTCAAGTAATGAAATTGTGGTATTTTGGAGGATTAAGAAGATTTTAATTTCCTTCTCCTTTGATGTCATTTAGAAAGGGGCTAACAATTCCAGCACATCAAAATGTTTTTGAATAATGTTTCTGAAAGCTTTTAGAGTCTTAATCTGAGTGAAATTTGGTTTTACTTTGCAAAGGCTATAAGACTATTCAAACACATAAGGCTTTTTTACTAAAAAGCTTTCTTTGCTAAATAGTTATTTTTATCAAGACTTTTAATGCATTAAAATGCATTCGTCACATGTCTTGTTCAGCACTCAGCACTGAAATATTACCTGCTCAGGGCTGAGGTGATAAAAAGGTGCAATGCACATATTCAGTAGTACATTATTTGCTGTCATGGTACCAGTTTTCAGGCAGAGTTCAGTCAAGGGAAGTTCTGTTTCAGGAATAAAATCTACCTCTCTATCCTTTCTTCTTCCTGCTTCTTTATTAAGCCTCTGAATGTGGAGAGCCACCTGGACAAGTTCCCTGTCTATTTCTGGGCCTAGGTTTTAATTTAAAATAATTATATTGAATTTAAGTTGTCACAATTAGTGTCTGAATTCACAAGAGCCTGCTGGAAACTCAGCTTACCCTGTTCCCTCTGTGATGCTTCAGTGTCTCACCCCGTAAGAAACCCTATGCACAGCTGGAGGCCCTATTTCTGCAGTGAAAATGCTGGACATAATTCAGTTTTCTGGTAGTATTAAAGTAATGAGTCAAAGATGAACATAAATGTTGAAGAAAAGGTACTGTGAGTTCCCCAGCAGAGAAATAAATGGTACTGATGGATGTGCTCTATATTTGCAAGAGTTTTATTGTGTTGAGGAATGCAGTTTCTAAGTTGTTTTTGTTTTAGCCTTACTGCTGTTGTTAACCGAGAGGTTTCACAGTGAAGCCATTTTTCACCCCAACCTGGCAAACACTGATGTTTTTAAAGAAAATGAGTAGTTACAATTTATTTAGGTGAACTCTTTCGTATGGCCTTATATCAGGCCACTGCAGTATTTTCCTACAGAGAAGACAGCTCATGCCTACAGCCCCAGATGGGTGGAGGGGTCAGTGCAGAATAATAAAGATGTAATTGCATTCATCCATGCATTCAACACAATAATTAAAACCCCTCAAGTTTTGGATTTTTTTTTTATTAATAGCATTTGGAAATATTTTGCTTAAATGTTTAGAGTAACTTCTACAAATACATTCCTTGTTGCACTAATATAGAAACTTGCAATGGATTATTTCTAGCACTGATATAAAGAAGAAGAGAGAAATATCTGAGAAGAAAGCTATAAAACTGTATTGAGACACCCCAGAAACAGGTACCTAAGATATTATATACTTATTATTATTATTGTACTTATATTGCAGCAATTCATGTTCTACTTGTTTAATGTATATAAAGAACTTTAAAATAAAATTGCAAACTTTTCTCTCAGCCCACAAGGCTGTAAGTTCAGAAGGTAAGAAATAAACCTTATTATTAATAAATTACTAAGTTAAGGATTTGTATACTTAATGACACTTCCAGAACTATCAGGATACAGTCCTAGTTATATTCCATATTTTTCAGGGTAAGAAGTGATTTATTTATCTTAAAATATATGAAATGAAAAATCGATCAGATTTGCCAAATCATTCCCTTTATGTATGTTTATTATTTTGTAATAGGCATAATATTCACCAGTTAGTCTATGGTGTGTTGGAAGTACTAATGCTACTACTGAGAGTGAACTATGAACTGGATCATTTTTTAATATTATGCTAAAAAATTCTGAGTGTTGCCACCAAGCATCAGTTTGATCTCTGTTTCATTAACAGACCTTTATTAAGATGTCATTCATTCAGAGTTTGTGGGAGGAATAATTAAATATCTTTTGTGTAGTGGTAGTTGGAATGGTAAGAAACCACAAGTGACCTGAGTGGGAAGATCAGTAAGAATTTACAGTGTACCTGGTAGATGAAGGCTTGCACCGAATGCCTGAAGCTCTGGATCTGCTCATCTTTGAGACAGAGAGTGACCACAGCCAGAGGAGAATGAGAGAAGTCATCAGTACTAATGAAAGGATGATCTCCCCAGGAGAAATGGGGATCTTTCCAGTGTAAATAGACAATTTTACTGCAAAGAAATGCTTTGGTTGAACAGTTTCTCATGCTAAAAGACCCAACTAATTCCAACACTGGCTTGAACTTCACTTAAAAATCAAGAGGTCAACTTCTGTGGCCATGGTTAAGGGAGATGTAGTTAATAGAGCTGGAGTCTGAGCCTCTGTCAGATCTCTGAGTGCATCTTAACTGTGTCGCCTGGTTTACAGCCAACTACAGTTTTTCTGCTCAGCCTCTGCCAGGCTATGTCCTAATTTCAAAACAGTATCTTCACTACACTTTAGTCCCCAAGGGCAGGAGCTACACCAGATTTAATTAAAACTGGGAATGCTAATCAGCAGGTCTTCCTGTAACTGAGAGATTTCTCACTGTCCCAAAGTTAAGTGGCTTTTGCCTTCTACCATTGTGGGAAGCACTGAAATAATGCTCCTGGGTGACAGATCCCAGAGTCTGCAGTGCCAGTGTTCTTTACCTGAAACATGGGAATAGCAGCAAGTTCATTTGGGGATAGTTTGCCTTCAGATACATCAGCAGAGAGGTCAAATAATTGAATTCTGTAACAAATACACTCTCTACATTTGCAAATCATAAAACAACATCTAAATTTTTACTATGTGTAAGGGGTATGTGTAAGGAAAGAGTGAGGACCTTGAGCAACTTAACGCCCTTCTCTGCACTGAACTGGATGACAACTCTACATTACTGCAGATTTCTGTTCAAGGCTCAGAGACCTTGATTAGCCAGACTGCCCTAACCAGGGCAGGTACCTCTTTGGCCCTTATGGTCTGTGAAACTGGATTTTCTTCCCAGGGTGTGCAATATAGGAGGAGAGGTGGAAGTAGAAGCACACTCAGAAGGAAGTAGGAAATGTCCTGAAGTTCAGCAGCTGCAAGTAATCATTGAAGTCAACAAGGTGAACAATTATTTACTTTGCTGCTTTAAAGAAGGGGGGGGGAGTGAGGAAGAGGGAAGAAAGTAGAAATACTAAGCAGTAAATATACATGCTTAAATTTTCACTGCTGTAGTGTTGTGTAAGAGCACAGAAATTTCATGTGTTTTAATTCACTTCCACAGGAAGTTTTGTGTTTGTATTTAATTTCTGGGAACCCAAGGGCAAAGCAAAGCAATTAACATGTTGAGGACTTAAAAATAAACTTCAGAAGCTTCAAGTAAAATACCTTTAGCTGATTAGTGTTACAATGCATCTTTAATGAGAAATAAATGAGGATTGCATTGTTTCTTAGGATAAGGAGAGGCATTAGATATCTGCATTGATAATAGAGGGCTTAGAAATAATCTACGAGCTGCTTTTCTAGAAGAAAAATAGGAAACTTCTACATGGCCTAGTGCACAGATAAGAAAAACAGTGAAACAAATAAATTTGTACAAGTCCTTTCAGTAAAAAGCTCATTGCAAGCTGAATTTTAACATAGTCCCAGTGCTCTTTGGATTGTTCACTCACCCCTTGATATGTATCCATGTTTCTCTGTTTTTGTCCAACTGGTTTTTCTTAAACTCTGATTTTACGAAAAAACTAATTTATATAAAAAAATGCAGGCTGTAAAATGCAGAATTTTGAATGACCCACATATAAAATACTACCTCCTCTTGTATCCACAGCAAACAAAACTCTATGGAAAACAAGGCTCAGAAATAGACTTTACAAACTATTTCTTTACAGTTATCCTGTCATGGCTGTGTACCCAATAAAGGGAACACGAAAAGTCCTTTGATTGGGAAGATTGGCAGCATCTATGTTTTTAAATCAAATGAATTTTAAATATGCATGAATTTATTGTCTTGGTTAAGTTGCTGCACAGTAAAAATGAATGCTGTTCTCTGAACAATAATTGGTCTGTCTCAGCTCTCAAATTGGGTCACAGTGAACAGACAGAATGCTCTGGTATTTCTCTCTTTCTCTTTTACTTTGCTTTCTTGGAAAAGTGATTGAAACTGTAATCATTACTGCGTTGAGGCAGTGTACCGATAAAAACCAGTGTTTTTCATGAATGATGGATCCTCTTCTTTAGTCCTGTTTTTGATGGTATTGCATTGTAGAACACCTTAAAGAACAGCGTAGAAATCTGCAGTCTCAACAAAATATGCTGAAATGCACTGAATGAGTACAGTAATCCCACTTATTGCTGGAGTTGATCTTTGGTAATAAACACTTCACCTCCTGTATGGGACTGTGGTAAAATGAAATAAATTTGAATTATTAATATTACAGCATTTTACAGTCATCATATTTCTAAATATGCCAAATAACATTCTAAATATCCCCAAAATGAAGGACTGGGGGTGGGGTGGAGGTGACAATACTGTTCTACAAAGCTCATGTGCTACATCACTTCTCTCCAGTTATATCTCCAATTGCTCCAGCGATTAAATAGGTGGGGAAGAGCTTTGTAGGTTATAGCTGTTACCTTGTGAGCCAGAGCAGGAGCAATGTGAATCAGCCAGGCCTTTTTACTGGAATATATGCACATTGGAAAAGGTACCATGGGACCTCTGAAGGATCCCCTGCCTGGTGTGAATACCTGGTGTGACCACCAGGGCAGCTGGGGAACCTTCCTCTATGGTACACATAAGTGCATAACATTAACAATATTATATACAGTTGGTATCTATGTTTTTGGTAACAGTGAAAATGTACTGATGTTGAGTTGCTGTGAGTACCCAGCGTAAGAGAGGAGTAAATAAGTCTGCAGGAGTGTCCTCTACTCCTAGAGAGTGTCAGGAGAGGATGGTGCCAGCTTCAGCCAAGGAGGGGAGCCAGTAGCACCTGACAGGTTGTTTCCCACTTCTGCTTTATTTCTCACCCATGTCTTCATGTTCCGATTTCATGGGGTGACAGCTCAGGCTCTGGCCTCTTGCCTTCTGCTTCAAACTAACTGGACTGAGTTACCTTAGGAATCTTGGTAAGGGAATCCCATGGATTATCACAGTCCCTCTGGCTTCTGCATCAGTTGCAGGACAGGATGAATCCCCTGCTGGAGTTACCTGTCTCCACCTGCAGTCTCTGTTTGGGCATAGTGGGAAAGCAGCTTTTATACAGCTGAAGCAAAGTAAGGTGGCCCCTACCTTCTCATTGGCTGAGACAGAGCAAGACTTAGAATTAATAAAAGGGTAAGACTAAGTTCAGCTCAGGCTTTGTAAAAAAGTGGCAGAAGATTCATTGTCTTTGTGCTGTGTTCTGTTAGCAGCCTCCTGGCTTCAGTGCTTGCAGGGTACTGCAAGAACCACATTCTGCTGTGGTAATTTTTTCTTTGTCTCACGTGTATCCAAATACAGTCACTGGTGTCCTACCTGGAGTGCTGCTGACCCATGATTCAGGGAATCCCTGGACAGGCAGGCTGCCCTGTGTAGGGCTGTGGTTCTTGCTTTGTTAGAGCAGTATGAGCTCCCTTTCTGTATTGCTGTGTCTTTTTTTATATGGAAAAAGGTGAGAAAGAGTTGAATACAGATAATGCCATTGCCAGTTAATTTAAAAGGCCAGATGGTAGCTTCCAACAATGCTATACCCTTCTAAGCAATATTTGAGAAAGATAAGGATATATTTAGAAGATGGATGTTTCAATTTCTGGCTGCCCAAAACTGACATAACAACATTATAAATTTAAATAGGATAAGGCCTTAATGGGTCTCCTAGAGGAAAAAAAAGGTGTTTATTAGTAGAAATGTACTAAACTGTCTGCATTTGACAAAGTGCTAATGGAGGAAATTACTTCTAGAGAAACAAATGAAAATGTCAATTAAAAAGAAGTAATGGCTCTCTGAGTTGTGGTTTTGCTTTTGGAATTGTTTAGTTGTTCTTCTAAAGAGAAGTGCTGGGTATGTTTTCTGTATTGCTTGAAATGCTTTTGATTTGTCTGTGTTGCCTTAGTTCTGTGAGTTGGGGGTTTTCTGGGGACCAACCCATTCTACATCTGCTGCTACACAGTTGTATTTCATTTAGACTGGAAGCTAATTTAATATTCTGGTTTAATGCTTTTTCTCTATTGTATGTTTTGTTCCTGCAATTTTTTTATGGAGCATTTTCCAATGAAGTCCAAGAGCGTAGTGCCTGCAGCCGAAACCACCTGGCTTTGCACTTCCATACGTGCCAGGGATGTGATGTCAGCAGAGAGCAGGACGAGAGATATTCCCGGTAACTGCAGAATATCAGTGAAGTGGAAATTCCCTCTTTACAATTCTCTGATGCCAATCAGCTTTTCTCCCTGGTGACTGGGTATCCTGAGGTGTCAGGTAATGGCAGACTTTGCTTGGCAGGCACACTGGGAACTACTGGCTGTGTGAAGGTTGCCCTTGCTTTAAAGGATATTGCTGTGTTCAGCTGGAGTCTGCACAGAAAGGCTCAGGAAGGGCACAAAGGGAAGCAGCCTTTTCCCAGCGTTAAGCACACTGACATGATGAGTGTGAGCCTGCAGTGACACACACATGCTTCTGCCATGATGCACAGGGGGAGCTGAGCCCTTCTGAGCAGTGAAATGTGTAGGTTTTACTGCTGCTGTTTGATTTGCTTACGTTAGATGTGTCTTCAATTATTTGTCTCATAGCAGAATAAACACAGCTATCTGGGGAGAATGTCTGGAAAAACCAGACACTAGAAACCAAGTTGCTGAGCTAAGAAGGGAATCATCGAGCAGTGACCACGGCACAGGCTGTCTGCAACTGAATGTGGCAGGGGAGACTTCACTTCTGCCAGTGTAAAATGTGATTAAGTTTCAACAACGCATCGTGTTTTGTTTCTGTCTGTAATCTCCAGGAGCTGAATACTGTAGCCCTATAAAAATATTACCTCTATTTAAACCTGCAAGATGAGATGCTAGACCCAAATGCACTAAAGGCAAGCAGTAGGCAGAGTGTACTCATATCTTAACGACTTTTTGGAAAGGTTCAGAAATAGTTTGTTCTTAAATTTGTTGCTTACAGTGAAGCTGGCAAACCAGGATTTCTCTCAAAGACTTAGTTCTCAGTCATTTGCCTCATGTTCATAGGCCTCCACCTCAGACTGTACTTAATTGTATAGTATTTAGTTACCTTCACAGGTTGCTCTGGTGTTCTAATCTGTTCCACATTTAGTAAGAGCCATCAAACCACCCTTTTAGCAGCCTAAGAGAAACCCAAATGAACTGTGGTCACTTGATGTTTTTTAATCTTTGCCCAGACTCTCGAGCCCACAGCAACACAGGGATTTCCTTGCTCTCTTGTTTCATCAGCACTTTGAACCGTTAGTGACATCTTGCTTTAAAGGCAGTCAGATGCTGACACTGAGAGAGTTACAATTACCAACCCTGCCTGAGGTATCAAAATAATGTCCTCAACATCAAAAGATGTTGTTTTAAATTACAATTAGGGTCTCCATAGGTGAATTGTTTCATAATTTAACATGTTTTATTTTTCTTGACATAAACAAGATGAGGCACAGTGACAGCAAGGACCTCTGCCATTTCAAATTAGTTAAGGCATCAGTATTAATTCTAAATTAGCTAATTACACTAAGAAGATTGAGGAAACACAATTGGTCATTTATTCTGGTAAAAACCCACATTCCCAGCTTATTTTTGTGGCTTTTTACTACATACAGTAATGTCCAGCCACACACTGTGGTTAAATATCCCTCCCATTATTGTATTTTATGACTGGTATGTATGAGACTGTGAAAATGTTCCCTCATTTTCCACATTCTACTGAAAATGAGACTTTGAAAACATTCAACTAAGCAAAGCCAGGTGGAGAATAAAAGCAAAATAATTTCCTTTCTCTCTGACTCCAACATTACCTCTGCTCAAGCTGCTGCCATGGGGCTGCAGTCTGCAGGTGGCCCTGTCCAGCTGCAGGTACAGCCACTTCACTGCTGCAAGGCAGTGCTGCACAGGTGATTTTACAGTCTCAGCAGTTCCACAAATCAGGCTTGAAGGAGCTTCCTTGATAAACTATTGTGACTAAAATGTAATTAAACTGACTCTTCAGCACAGCATTTCATTCCTCTCACCATATTTAAATACCTGTAATACCCTCCAGGGAACACTACTGTATGTGAGTACATACATAAAACATGATAGAATGCATTAATGATGCTCACCGTGTTCCTCCCTCTTCAGGTGCCAAAGCTGCACCAGCTCCAGTTCCAGATAACCCATGGCATGGATTGTAATGTGTTCCAACTAAATACTTAAAAACCCAACAGGTATGAGTTAATTACATGAAGACTTTATTTTCAACAAATTAGATACACTTGCTAAAAAAAGAGGTGGATTGCAGCACATAAACTATTTTATGAATTTGTTTTTAAAGACTTGTTGCAGTGAAGAAAACATACTTTTTACAGTTTTCAATATTCTGTAGTATTACTAAGGCACTCTACATTGCATTTGGAAATCAAAGCTCTTCCCTTGTCTAGGAATCAATGAAGTGACTTCTGATTACAGTATTCTGTACAGAATATTCTGCCCATGCAATTATTCCAACTTCCATAGCTACAGCCAGGATGTATGGTAATTGAATGGTAGTGAAATTTCAAAACAAAAATAGTTGTTTCACCTTTAGTTTGTCAGTGACATTTATAGCAGCCTCATTTACAGACTTTTCATGATATAAAACTGTATAATGGAACCTATAAAACTATGTAACATTATATAAAACTTTATAACATATATAACAGAAACTCAAGCTGTGACTGCAAACCAGAATATGTCTGCTCTCCTATTGCTCCTGCCTCTGAAGACCTTAGAAAATAAAGTGTGGGAAATGGGATAAAATATGACACCAAGGTGACAGGATATGATCCAAAAGTTGCTAAAAGTCAGTAGGAGTCTGCTGATTTCAAATGCTTGGAGATTTGGTTCTGTAAAAATGTGCCCCATTCATATTGTCCAGGAGGTAACAGAAATTACTAAATTTACTGATTTTGAAATACTTTCTCAAGTTAAAGGGTTATGCAGACACCAATTTCTCTGTAATAAGAAAGTATTATCTAGGAGCAAAGTGAAAATTCTCAGAACTGTACTTTTCAATGACACATTACCATATTAGCTCTGCTCTTCTCCCATATTCCTCATAGGTCTCATTTTCAAAAAGAAAAACATGTCAACAACTTCCTTGTTATTTAGGACGGTAACAAACTGAGAGCTGTTCTGGGACACTGCAGTCAGAAATCTGTAGTTCTGCTTGGGGAAACTTTATGAAACTGTTTATATTTATCTAATATGGAAAAACATCTTTTGACACAGCCTACTTTTGCTTAGCAAGCATATCCAGCAGCTCTTTCTCTATGCCGTGGCTGCCCAGTTCGGTTAAGCTGTAGTATCTGTGCACCACCTTTTCCTCTGTCACAACCACCACTCGAAGCCCGTGTGTATCCTGTCCCAGCTGACATCCTATAGCTGATGACACCACCATTTCCATGCCTTTGTAGGACCCTCCAGCATTCCTATGGTAATGTCCAGAAAATACAGCTCTAATGCCTGTTTAAAAAGAAAAGACAGAGTATGTATTTAGTTGGCACCTTCCAGCTGTCACATTTACCTTCATTCTTTAATGGCTCTTTGAGCATAAAATTAAAACTAAACCATTTACCCAAACTTGCATTTTAAACAAATAATTAGTGAACAGTAGTAAATAATTCTAACAGTAATAATTAATCAAACTTTATTGTGCTCCACCTGGTACATCTTGAACAAGGAAACAAACAGCTCACTGCTGTGTACTGACAGGAGGCTCACTGATGGTGTTTTTCTGCAAGAGCACATTTGTTTTCACTCAGCTGTACTGCACCCACTTTGTGGGTTAGCACAAGGAGGAAAGCTGAACCACTGCAATAATACTAAGATGACAAGCAGGCAATTTACTTTGCTCTTGCTTTTGATCTTTAACATAAAAAGAATCTTAGAGATGTACGCACTCAAATTTAATTTATTAATTTCAGATTTTTTTCTGAAGTAATAATGTCAAGTTGCTAGCAACAGACATCCCCCACCCCCATTTTTTCCCCCCTAATTCTGTGAGGAAAGAACAGTGTCCTGGCAGTCCTCATTTTTATAGCCCACTTTAATGTATCCCCAGGTCAGTTAAATGCATCCAGCTATACACAAAAACATACAGTCCCTTCCCACTACTACAGAAGAAAAAGAAGTGATTTGTTTTTAATCGCTGGTTTCTTAAACAGCAGCTGGCGAAAGCATTGATATAAAAGCTGTATGAAATACTGAAAAACTACTGTGCAAATAAATGTCCAAAGAACAGCACCTTCACAAGCATTCATTATTTCATTTTTTATGAAATACATGGTTATTTGAATTTAAATGTGACTGGAGGTTTCACAGTATCCATTTACTAAAAAATAGCTGGATCCATTACTGCAAGATCCTATTCATACCTAATGGATTATTCATTAAAGAAAAAATGGATTAAAATCAGAATAAAGTAAAAAACTGCGTAGACAGTTACTCTCAAAAAATAAAAAAAAATTCCACACATCCTGTCTCTGTGATCATCATCATCATCACCTGATGTCAGACTGCATAACAACACAACACAGATTACAGAGTATCTGCTCAGGAAAAAAGGTCTGACCTGCCAAATTAATTTTTGATCAGAACAGGGCAGACTCCACCCAGTGCTGGGAACCAGGTCTTGTTCTATCTGTGCTAAAACTGTACTTGGATCATGAAAACACCTAAACCCACTGAGTTTCATGCCTGCTACCAAACATAAGTTTTATGAATCAGTCAATCTGCAAAAAAAGTCAGTGTCTTTGTAAAAAAAGGTTTAGATACAGGAATTGCTTCTGATTTTAGTCAACAAAAGCTGTTCTCCTGCCATGCAATTTACCATCATTTTCTGATCAAGCACAAAATGTCCTTTCTAGTTCTGATCTGAAAAAGCTGAATCTGAAAGACAAAAAGATTTTCCTTTTCCAAGGAACTGATCATGACTCTTTTTCCCTTTAGAATAATGCATCCCTACTAAGGAATGAAATACCTATTTTGGTACAAGTTCTTTGAGCCCAGAGCAGCCTACTTAGCAAAAATAATTCATGATGTAACAAGCAACCCAAACAAGGATTGTTCGAGAGTCATCTGACGAGATGTAATACTTGCACAGCCTTAGACTTTTCATCAGCTCAGCCATGAAAGAACTTAATAAACACTTTGGTTTGATGCTAATTCACAGACTGCATTCTGGCCCTTGGGCTGTAAGGCCACGCAGCGGCTGTGGCAAGGCAAGAGGGGAGTGCTGGGGAAGGGAATTACCAGCTCATGCAGTTCAGCATGCTGCCTGTGATGCTACCTGTTTCATAAGCAGAATCTTTAAAGCACAACTTAATTTTAAGAAAATTTCAAAGTTCATATTTTAATTCGGATACCTTTTTCCAAGTCAAAACCACAGTAGGAGGACTTGACTCATGGTTTCTATTGCAGACATTTTTCAACAGGAAATTCAAAAGCACCTCTGAAGACTTTCCTCTCCGCTCATTTCCAGTATCTACTTTCTAAAGCCAGCTCACAAAATAAGTAGTGGAGCTTTGGCAAGCTCTTGTTGATTTGCATCTTCCTCACTTTAACAGCTTTGGGAAGCTGGTCAATTTTTACCAGTTATTTCCCATCTTCTCTTCTTCTGCTGGTTCTCTCTCCAAGCTTTGTGACCCACACCAGCACACTGTACTAAAGGTACTTTTCTTACAGAAAGGGTGGAACAAGTACTGTTCCACTGCCTCTCTGGCCTAACAGGGAAAGGTATCTACACTAGTGTCTGAGACCTGCTCTGGATGCTGCACAGAAAAGGCTGATACAGACAGGGACCAGGAGGCTCCAGGGGATCCAAGCAAGCTCAGAAGCAGCTGCCTTTGTGCAACCATCACATTCTCATAGGCTGCAGCAGCTCTGATTTTAAAGAGATTATTCTGTTACTGTGGCCATCTTACAGCACTTCTGAGCTCCCAAGCAACCCAAAGCAGAGAAATGTTCTGAAAGAAACCAAGTCCTAAATTAAATATTCACCACCTTTTTCAGCCCTGGAGATACTGAAGAAAATGAGAAGAAAACTTCAGCTATCCCAGTGTTGTTAGCACACTGTTGACTTTATTTCTGACAAGAATCAGGTGAGAAAATACTTCATTACACAAAAAGAAACTACAGCTGAGTATTGTGAAGGAGGCAATTTGTCTGTCAGCAGAAGGTGAGGAATTTTACAGAATTTTAAAACTGCAGCATATTCCTTCTACAAATTATCATTTATCACTCAGAAAAACCCTTCTGTGGCACCAGGGGAAAGGGTCAGCATCATTTTGATGCAATTGCATTGTAAGAGAACAAAGGCATTTAGCTGTGTCTCATGGACAATTCCCCTGGGAGCAGGAACATCCCTGTCTTACCTTATTGTGCAGGTGCAGTCCCGTAATTCCCAGACTCTTCTCCCTTACTTGGGACTCTACTGCTGTCTTCTGTAGTGTAGAACAATGTAAGGACACGGAACACTGGGCATGTTCTCAACTCCATTTGGGCAGGAAAGAAAGGGGACTCTGGCCTGCCTTCACTGTGTGGCCCAACAAACACCAACATTTTTTCTATTCAGTGTTTTGACCAGTCTTTCTATTTAAGGAGTAGTTAAATTGTGTTAATGTCTCCATTTAAACATCAAATGCTAGACAAATCATCTTTTTGGTTTATTAAACAAACAGGTATATTCTGTAACCATGCAACAGTAAGATTTTGTGAAACAGGTAACACCTCTTTTCTTAACTTCTTGAAAAATTTACTGCTTTCTAGTTTGATTCAAGAAATACAGACTGAGCCCCAGTCTCTAGGGAAGCTGAGCTGCAATGACACAGATGGGATAGAAAATAATGCACCCATGTTTACCTTGAAATATAAAAAAATAACAAAGAAACATGCACCTGGAAAACAATTTTTCTCACACAATCAGGTAATATTGGGTTGTAATTCAGACTTGAACTGGTTTAAATTCCAGGAGTGTCTGACTCCACTGTCTGTAATTACACTCACTTCTATGGCTTGATTCCAAAACCCCCTGAATTCAGAAAAAGCTGCTTTCCAACTCTAGTTCCAAATGTACAAACCTCATTTTTGAGGCAGGTTTGCTGTGTCCAAAATGTGACTGGCCTTGCCTTAGTTGGAAATCAAACTGCTCAACCCAGCACCATGGACAGAGTAAAAATATAGGAAAAAAATTACCAATATAAAAATAAACCAAAGAAAAGCAAGCAGATTTTCCAAATTAGGAGGAGAATGCCTGGAATAATCAGCATAGGCAATCAGTGGCATGCTTTATTTAGACTGAGCCTTCAATTAAATAAATGCTTTTCTCAGCAAAAGCAAATGAGACTGTAAAAGAAGGAGAAGGCTAAATTAGTGCAATATGAATGACATAATAAATATGTAATGGGTACAGTACAGACCATGCCTCTCTTCCCATGCTCTCTGTAGAGAATTTTGGGGGAAAAAAAGTGGTTCTGACTGAACAATGAAATTTATCACATGGTTCAGATTATCACCTTTTAAGTGCTGATTAATGAACTGTTTTTTCAGTAACTGCAGACATGAATCAGTGTTCACTGCATTTCATGTACAGATTGATGGCTCCTCACCCAGACTGCAGGTGAAGTTCAAAGCGAACTAAAGAAGGCATTTCTTCACAGATCTGTGAAACATGAAATTCCCTCCTGCAGACCATTTTGAAAGCTGGCAATTTTCACAAATCAACTGAACAAATCTAGAGAGGAATCACTAAATTGCATTACGTTGATAACATTAGTATGACACAATAAGTCCTTGAAAAAAAATTGTTGGAGGTGGGAAGAGGCCTGGAAAGAAATACCATTATGCACTTTTCTATCCTGTGCCCTTCACAAGGGTTTGGGGAGTAGGAGCAGCAGGAGACTGGGCTACTGGGACCCTCATTCTGGTCCCATTACTCTGCTTTGCTGTTAGCTGTTCAAGTTTAATGATAAAATTAGATTTTAAATATAATTATGTTTATCCAAAACTCCCTGATTCACCAGACAAACCTCTTGCTCAGTCAAGCAAGATGAAGAAAGAGGAGAGACTGTAAAAAGCTGATCCTAGATACATTTGTCCCCAAAAGTTAAGAGAGGTAGAGGTAGAGCTAGAGAGGAGCAGCAGTAGAGCCAAAGTGGAAGCAAACAGGTGAAGAAGCAGTTCTGTAAAGACATGAAATTGTATTGGAGGGTCTGAATGTTATCAACACTCTCATACCCCTTCATAGTTTTCAAAGACAGGAGAATCAAATATCCAGGCACAGGGAGATGCTACTGTGAGATGTGTGTGTACACCCCCCCACAGGTAAAAGTCTACAGGTATTTGGTAAAAGGCAGTGTTTCTGGCAAATACAACCATTTAAGTCACATGGACAAATTGATCTTGAACATTTTCCCTGGAGTATCACGCACAAACTGGCTTTTCTTTCTTCCTTTCACTTGCAGGGTACAGCTGCTGTCTGAAGTGCTGAACAGTGTGGTCGGTTCAAGAGCAGTACCTGTTCTCACAACAATTCTGCACTCCAAAATGATTTTCTTTCAGCTTCCCTACAAGAGCCACATTAACCATAGGCATTTTTTGCTGCACCTTTTTTCTCCCTCTGGGTACGTGGTACCTCATCTTTTCAAGACTCCAGTGCTACACAACAAATGATAATATTTAGTAGAAGTCTTTGAAAACAAAATCTCTTCAGTGGAATGGAATTGATTTTATCTCATTGCAATTTCAGAGTGCTCACATTGCCTCATGTGCCAAGCAGGTGTTACAGCAGCAAAGAAAGATGTGAAAGCATGAGTCACAGCACTGTTAACAGAACTGCTCAGTGCTCAGGCAGTTCTCAGACCCCGTTATCCAAAAAAACCCCAATAATTTCCCACCAGCAGAGCTCCAGTAGAAAGAAACAGTCCCACTGGTAAGTATTGGGGATCAATACCCTCCCTTTCATAAGCTCTTTGGTCAGCCCTCAGTAACATGCAGAATTATTGTGTGTAGCCCTTTTGAAGCTTTCAGCTCTGTTATCCTTCCTCCTCAGAAGAGCTATATGAATAAAATAGAACTGAATAATTAGAATTTACATTGCAGAGCTCTATAAGCATCTCAAGAAAAATCCCATTAACTCCTGTTTCCAAACATTATCCTGCAAATGTGCAGGAAACCTCTGCCTTAAATTTGCTTTATACACTAAAGAATCATGAGTTTGATGCAGCTGGTGGTCAGTGGGTCTGTGTAAGTGGGGTATTATTTTGCACAGTATATTTATGTCAAAGCTTCTTTCTGTAGGACAACACTAAATAGAGCTAAATAGAAAAGGATTTTAGTGTCACTTGAGTTTCCTGTGTAATCAGAGGAGAAACAACAGGCACTGCCAGAGGGTGATTCCAGATCACCTAATTAGAGCACTGGTCTAAATAAGCCTTTAGAGGTGCTGTCTCTAGAAGGTCACTCTGTCTTTGAGGTTCATTTTTCTGAATGTCTCTTGTGACCTTTCAGTGGAATTTACTTCCTGGTTTTGTTACTTTTTTCCATGTGAAAGTGATGCTTTCTCAGAGAGCTGACACAAACCCCAAACAGTCCTGGATTGCCGTGTGCTCTAAGGATCAAGAAGTAGCTTTAGCCCAGTGGATAAAACTCATTTCAAAAATTTATCCAAGAAGAAATATTACTTAATGTCCTTACAGACTATACATATTTTGTACTTGCTGCTGAATTTCCGAAAAAAATTTTTTTTAAAAAAAAATCTATGTATACGTCTATCCCCATGCAAAATTTACATTACCATAGCTGGGGAACTGTTCTTACACAGAATGTATCAAATGTGGTCACTCTCTACCTGTGCCGTAAGTAAATAACTGCAACCTTGAAAGAGGTTGATCCAAATCACTGAAGTTGAGAGTATTTAAATTATCTTAAATACTGACACATAAGCGCTGAGATTACTCACTCAATGTATGGGCTTTGCCAAAACCAAGGTCTCAATGGCAGGAAGATGAAAATATTACTCCCCTGTCAACTCTGATTACACAACAAAGAAAATAATGAAACATAGCATATGCTGTCTGGTATATTTTAGAAACAACAGCTTTCAACACTCCATGCTTTAATTTTGTGCTCAAATATATCTCAGCTGTGGATGTTCTGAAAGCTTCTTCTTCCTTTAACACTATTCTCCTGTCACAACATTTCTAAGAGGAGAATGTAGATATCACACTCTTTTAATGAGTAAAGGTGTTAAAAGTTACAGCACCTCCAGTCACAAATATAATGAAAAAATACACCATTTAATGAAGTTAGGTTGTTATTTTTGCCCCATGTACATATTAAGTACTTTTAACCACATCTGAAAAATTGCTTTGAAGACACTTGGATGAATTTAAAACTCTTTAATTAAAAGAAGCTGAAGACTGTAGGGAATTTCCTTCTGTATATTTCTATCTCTGGTCTAGTTATTCCTCTAAGATGCAACATCTCTCAGCTGCATAAACCACCTATATTCTTCATCCAACTCTGAAACAAGGTCTTTTTCAACTCTGTTGGTGAAAAACCAGCTATTAATTTAGGTTTTATTCAACAGAGCTCTTAAACAAGTTCACACATTTGCTTAAATGCTTTAGTTCATTTATTCCATTAAGAAACGTTTATTACTATATTGTATTAAGTAATATAAGTAATGCTCAGTGTGTCAGTGATGGTTCTCAGGACAAAAAGTCTTTAAAAGATTGTTTATAGCTCACCAAAAATACCTGTACTTTTCAGGTCATAGAAAAAAATATTTAACATCCTAAGAAAATTTTACTGGAATGAGATATGTAAGAAAAAGTAGGTCTTCTATTACATAAACTGCTTAATTTGAAAACTAATTTGCTGCTTATGTTTATCAAAGACACGACTTGCAGACCAGATTTTTGGCTAGACCATTACTACTTCTTTATTTTCCCTACCATGCTATGAGGAAACCTATTTATATCAGCACTGTAAAATCCTTAAAAGCTGAATATGCATTTCATGCAGCAGAGAGAGTGACTCCAGCAGATCTTACAGATGAGAACGTCAGGTCAGCTCTTTCACAGTTCTTGCACACAGGTTTTTTCTGTACTTAGCTTCTGCACATAGAAGAGACAGAGCTTTGTCAACTTAGGCTAAACTTGCAGAAGCTATACCAATATACCTTCAGAAAGGTATCTCCACTTAAATGCTAAACTCTGTGGTCAACTGATCTGGTTTTCTCTCTGACTGAAATCACATTTTCAAGGACAATAGTTGTTATAATACATTTAAAAAAAAAAAAGGTCTAGCTGGATTTCTTAGACATGCAGCTTACAAGTATGGTTTAACTTTGCACAGTAGTAATACATATTTACCAGTGCCAGATTTTCAATTATAAATATTTATCATAAGGACATGATTTTATCTTTAATTAGCCCAACTGTTAAGGACACTTCTAATGTGAGAAATGTAATTCATTATTTCATACCAGATGTAGTCTCTACAGCTAGTCTTTTATCTCTGCTTGTAATGAGCAGATACTTACACCAAAACCATTATGTAACATGGGAGTGATTACAAGAGAATAACTACAGAAGATCTGGGCTTTGGAATGGAAATAAGAGTGTTCTGAAGTTGCATACCTCACTTTAAAGCACTTGTGCAATATGACCATACTTTAAGTATCTGATTATTTCCTATCCATATGAATTTCTTTGTTCTTGGAAACATCTGAATTACCAGATTGTCCTTCCTTTCCCGTCCCTCTCTACCCGGCTCCATGTTTGACACTTGTGGAAAAAGTATAAATATGAGAACTGGGATAATTACAGGTTTGATCCTGAGTTATAAACAACTGAAATATGATGCCCAGCTAATAATGTCAAACACAGCAACCCCTAAACCACGCATGGCACTGACATAATGACACAACAAACCTTCAGCTGTGGTTACAAACACTGAAACAGCAAGAGGCAGAAGGAAGGAAGGAAGAAAGGACTGCTTACAGGCTGGGGGAAGAAGAATAGTGGCAGCCTGGTGGTCTCCTAAAAAGGCAGACTGATTTTCTTTTTCCAGAATAAATAGTTATACCAAATTTCTAAATTAAAGAAAAGCAAAGTAGATTGGGATTTCATTAGCAATATTCTGTGTTTTAATCCTCCAAGAATGTATGAAGTGAACTGGGGGAAAACCAATTTCATGTCTAATGATGTGCTAAAATTCATTATTCTTTGGCTAAGCAGATGTTCAGAAAGCAAATGGTGTCCTTGCATCTCTGTGCTTCTACCCCACCATGCCAACAGCCTCTCTGCAACCTGCTGAGACCTCTGTGGTCTCACAAAGGCTGCTCTTCAACAGAATAATAAAATGGAAACAGAACGCACCCGTTACTAAGGAAACTCTGAGCGAACTTTTGATTCAGCTCATTTTTCTCAGCAGTCTGAGTTACTGAGCTGCCTGTTCTCTGTATTCATTTCATTAGCAAAATGTTTGATTATTGGCTTGTGAATGTTACCTATTGACTCAGTGTATAGTAACGAGCATGCCAAAGATCAGTGTTTAAACAGACTCATTAAGGAACCAAACAACTTATTAGAGATGGGAATGAGGGACACAAGGAGAAATGATGGAGGGAACAGAAAGGTGGCACAGAAAGGAGTCTGGGAATTTCTTCCCTGGAGTTGTATTGCTCACTTCCCATTCTGTTCCCTTCCCTCATCACTTGGAGCCTTCCCAGCCTTCGGTTAAGCCTCTGAACACCCTTCTAAGAAACAGGACAATGTAACAACAATGTTACAATGATAATGTTTTGTATAATTCCTTTTACCTCTTGATTAATTATATTCCCAGTATTGAGTGTTGTCAAATGTTAGTAAACCAACTGGATGACAGAAAATCCTACAACAGAACTGCTTTGGTTCCCATATGAATGCCAATTTCCTGGGATTTGCCCATGAACTAGCATGTGCTGCAGTCCATGGTACACAGGCAGTCACAGCTGCCCAGCTCTCCAAGGGCAACTCTTCCCACTATATTAACACTGACACAAAAATGAAAAAAGATATGAGGTATCCTCAGCGTGTCTCCTTATGGGGAAAAAAACCCCACTTGTAAATCTTGAATCTGGAAATGTATCAGTGCCCTGGAGAGCCCTCAGATAACTGTGAATTTAGGCCCCACTGATTGGAAACAGTAGGAGATTGAGAGCTTGGAAATTAGGCTGAGTTGGATGAGGCCAGGCTTAACAATAATATGGTAAATTAGGAACAAGATCATAAAAAAATTTGCATTGTTCAGTAATCCAAATAATGTGCTCTCTTACAGATACAGAGAAAATGACATTCTGATGCAGTGATGGCAGGAAATTTTGAGGGACTGGCACACTCCAGGAACATGAAGGCAATTACCAGAAAACAATGGGAACAGCATGGAGGAGTAGCTGTGTACTGTGTCTGTCTCCATAGCACTCAAGTGGCATCACACAAAGCTGAGGGATTTGGTACAATTACTCATTTAGCACATGCTCCACCTGCCCTTCATCCCAGACACTGCCCCTATTAGAAACGGATGTGCAAAGGATTGATTTTAGCAGAGCAAGACTTGTTTTAACACTGAATAAATCTGGGGTGCATTACACTCTTGGTATAAAATTGGTTCAGTGTGGGAGAAAACAACCTCCAAGGTAATTGTGAATTCTGTTTCCATGTTTTATGTAAAACATAAATTCTGTATTTTTCTCCTATGGCAATACCTGATTTTCCACTCCGTAGGCAGGATAAACTCAGGTTGTCTTGTATCTGTCAGGACTTGCAAAATGGAACCCTTGCTATTTATGTTAAGGAACTTTTCATGTTTAGTTTTTTACTTTTCACTCAAAGTTTTAGATTTTGTTTGGTACTTTTTACAGGTGACTAGATTCAGTTGATAATTTTGATCTATGGGAAACAATGAGGCTTATAAACTGTATTCAAAATTCCTTGAAAACAGTACCATTTAAGTTAAATGTATTTCATCTGGCAGCAGAGCCATTAACAATTTGAAACAAAAATTCAAGAGTAGGAAAGTCTGAGAAAATACCTGCTTTATGAAACTTTTCCATTATCTCCTGACGAACAGATTTATCCAAGTTGAAATAATCGTGGTCTTCATCAGGTTTGCTCAGAAACAGAGGGATGTGCTGAAATACAATTATATGCTTGCATTTCTGGTTTGCAGCAACAGCCAGCTGCTCATCGAGCCAGGCATCCTGGGCTTGCCTTAACTCAGGACACTTGGAAGAATCAAAGTATAGCTGAGAATTCAGCACAAGAAAGAAAACACCTCCAACCCAAAAGCTGAAGTAGTCATCTCCCCAGTTCTTGCAATAATCATCTACTGTTTCTCTTGTTGGAGCATTGCCAATATCATGATTCCCACTGACGAATACCAGTGGTATGTCCTGGTCAGTGTTTTTCAGAACATCCTTTAAATCTTGCTCTTGGTTTTTTTTCCATCGGCTTCCTAAAGAAAAAAAACCACAAAACATTTGAGTGTTTATGCTTTCTTTTCCCACCTTCATTGTTATCTTTTGTTTATAGTGCATAGTAAGAAGATGTTCTGTATTAGATGTGATCACAA
The DNA here is from genome assembly GCA_013400235.1 of Oriolus oriolus. Taxonomy (NCBI): domain Eukaryota; kingdom Metazoa; phylum Chordata; class Aves; order Passeriformes; family Corvidae; genus Oriolus; species Oriolus oriolus. Next base: position 165,049 of record VXBT01005579.1, read on the forward strand.
AAACATGTTCACTTTATCACTGTACATCCACCCAGCCCTGTCCCTCCCTTATCAAAGCCTCAGCCTCAGTAGCTGGCCTGAAGGAAGGCTCTGGACAGGACCCAGCAGTGGGTGATGCCATGGTCACTGCTTTGCACCAAGAGCTTCAGCTGATTCTTTTCCCATAGACTGATGATGTGGTGAAAAAATGCAGCAGCCTTGGATGGTGTAATGGCACAAGGGTAAAAACCAGGTCAACTTCTGGCTTATATTTTATGGTTGTGCAACAAAGTTAAGGGATGTCGGGTTTGAGGAGGTTTTTTTTTCATTACAAGAACTATTTTAACAGCAAAAATTTAGTCTGTGTCTTGTGGTGACTTATTTATATGATCAGTCTCAAGAACAAGCATGCTATTAGTTTCAAAAAAACGTAATTGCATACTTTGCTCGTTTTCTCTGCATCTCTGCCTTTATATTAATATGCATATCCATACAGGTACTCTTCAGGTATCAGGAATTTGTCCCTGCTTAGGAAGATTTATCTCATTGACAGATTTATTTACAATCACTGAAAAAAATTAAAAAGGAAGTTTTAAAAGGGAAGTTATTTTCTTCTAATGATGACAGGGGTTTTCCTAGGTTTTCTAAAGACTAATCTTTAACTAGAAGCCATTGATATGATTATTATTGATGAATTAAATGAACATGTATAAATTGTTTCTGTCCTGCAATACATAACACAGGTCTAGCACGGGCTCATTTCACAAATAATAACTCCATTTTTTAAACAAGAAGCTGTAACAGGATTTTTACAAAAACTCTGAATTCAGGTTTCTAACATACACTTGCACACAGGTCTATGCCAATCAATCATCGTGTCCTTTTAAATTGTGTTCTACTTTCCTAACTACACACGTCACCCCAAGACAATACCTTATACACAGAAATGCATAAAGGAGTTCCTGTACTGCAGGTATGAGATAAAAAGGGTTTTTACAATTTCTTCAAAATACTTATGATGAATATGTTGACAAACACTGACCCTAACAAGTATTTTGTTTTACATACCCTACAGAAACAGGGTTTAGTACCACCTTATTGCTGTTACTAGAATTCTACAGCTTTAGAAAAATAGAGAAAAAAAACATATTAGGTCTAAATTATGGCTAAATGTAAGGATATTGGTATGAGGTGCATAAAGTCAAAATCCACAACTCTCTCTTGCTGCAGAGGGTAGAAAGTTATTGTAGGAAAATCTCTGAGTAACTTGAAAAATACTAGGCATATGATACCCAGGGGAGTTTAAAAAGTAATGGAGAGCAGATCACTTTTTGGGGTATATTAATGGTCAATTTAGGCTGTTCTTGTTAAACCCCGAAAAAAACAGGGCAAATAACATCTATATTACTCAGAGAAGCTGAATTAAAAAAAATTAAACCAAAAATTCAAATAAACCTGGCACACTGCTGTCTGTGGGGTAAGGAACCTGGTTGAGAGTGCTGCTCTTCCTGCCACTCCCCATTTTCCTACGAAAAGAGTTGGAAATTTCAAGCTCTAAATATGAAAGTGTATGGGGGAGGAGGGCGGGGAAATGCGAGGGGGGGAGGCTCTGTTCAGATCCATGTAAACACATTACACCATGTTAAACTCCATGCTATCACTTTGGGAAATTTAGCTAACAGTTGCAGAGTATAGAGACATTTATGCAAAAGTTACAGAAATAATTTGCAGAATTATGTATACCTCTTCCCAGCGGTGAAATTCAAGCTCTAGAGACTAACACTTAGATTAGATTTGTCGACAGCAGGGCCCTGATTCCCTCATTTAATGAAATATTATTTCTATAGCAACAGAGAAACATATTCAGTGTTTATTGCAGAAAACAGATTGCTCAAAATGGAAAACAAGGTCTCTGCCCAAGAGCCTAAGAAATCATAGTAAGGAGAGACTGGTTTAGAAGAACTGCATCTTGGCTTGACCTTTTCTTGGTAGAAGGTCAAAACAACTTCAAAAGAAGAGAATCCCATGGAGATAAAGGTGGGACAAAGTGGAGGGATGTCTCAGGACCCCTTGGTGCAGCGCTGGAGAAGAAGGGCTCGGATGTACCACTGCCCCTGAGCTGCACAAAAGATGTGCCACAAGCAGCCCTCCTGAGGCACCTCCCCCTGACTTTACATCTGAGGTAAGTAACAGGTAAAGAAGATAAAAACAGTGGTAAAGAAGGAAGCCACTTGAAAATTAGAGTGGTCACTGCCACAGCATAAAAAAATATCCTTTTAATCTCTCTCAGGCAGAGAGCTATAATATTTAATTATTCCAATTATTACGAAGACCATTTCTATTTGATGACATGTATTTCTTTGGCTTAGAGGGAGCTTTGTTGTAGGTGAATAGGGAAATAATACAGCGCCAAAAGGCAGTGCAAAAAAAGCTATTTGTGAAGTGCCAGGGTAGATGCAACTGAAATAAATTTATGTGATGTTTATCCTGGCATCATGTGCAGTGACATTTTTAAATCTCGGGCCACAATTTTCTGTCTTTATGTTAGGCTGTGTAAATAAAGTCTTGCCCTGAGATAAATGACTTCACAAATTAATAGCCCATAAAGGGCAGCTTGGCTTTTATGAAAAACATGAAAGTGAGAACTGTTGCTGGTGCAGTTGTGTGCAATTTTCCACAGCTTCCCAGTCTATCATTTTTGAAAGCTGAGCGATGTGAACAGGAGCATGAAGGTGCAATGTCACCACGCCTGTTGCACAGCAGCTTTCTGTTGTGTATCACTGCTCGCCTCAACACATCCAGTGTTCTGTCCTGCACTGCTTAAAGGAACCAAGACAACCAGTCTTCTTCACACGCTGAAAGAGATGATTTCAAGACAGTACTTTTACAGCATTTTTGCTGAAGCTGGCTTCAGTCAGCAGAATTCACAGATTATTCTGCCAAAGAAATAACCCTTTAGCTACTAATCCTTAGTTACAGTTTCCTTTGGTATTCCACAGAAGGGTGCACCTCTCTAAGAACAGGTTGGGTTTAGTTTTTGTAAGGCACCAGCTATGAAAAACAACTTAAAGCATGGTTTGCCCCCAAACTGTATCTCTGCAATGCTGATGGCAATTTTTGTATAACACAATCCTTCCCATACAGTAACCTCCACCAACACTGTAACTTTTCCTCCAGAAGTATTCCAGATGAAAATTATCAATAAATTAACAATAGCACCAGTTTTCCTACTGATATGAATCAGGAAGAGGAAAGGGGGAGGTTATGATGGCATTATGAGGTGGTACCCCCAGGCATTCCTGGGCTGGTGTTAGAAGTCTAAGTACTCCCCGCAAGGCAGGAGAAGCCTTTAGCCCAGACATCTTCAGCCAATTTAGCAATATGCAAAAAACATGGCACAATAATTTCCTGGATTTCTCATTACTTGGTCTCAATATTTTAATGTATCTTAAGTGTCCCAAACTTCGAGGAGCTGCAAACACATCACTTTTTAACAGAAAGCACAAATTTTAAGTCTGAAGAAGAAAAAAAGAAAAATTAAGTTTTATGCCAGCAACACTCTTGAAAGGCCCTGATATGACAACTGCAATCTGTTTAACATTTAACCCAAGAGACTATCAAAGAACAAGAGCTAGATTGCAGACAAAAATACTATACAAAATATCAAATAGAAATAGTACCTACATTTGATAAAAGCAAAATAGAAAATGTCAAAACACCACAGACGAAAACAAGATTTAGAAAAACACTGGGCCCATTCCTTCTGTAATTTATGATGATATCAGGAGACGTACTCTGACATCAAAAGACCCCTAATTATTGTTGAAAGCAATCACATGACTGTTAAAAACCAACAACAGACAGATTTGTATATTTTCCTGGGCCTTACAGTGCATCACAACTGCTTAAATCAAAGACTCTTAATTATTTTGAGTACTTTCTGTTCTTGAGACATTTGTCCTGTTTGGTGAGTTTTCATGACCATCTGCAGTTGCCCTACTCCTTCTGCATGCCATTTAGAGGACCTCCCCTAGCACTATTCCCTAAATTTCTAGGGAAGAGGGGGTTCAAGGCTATACTCAAACATGTCTTTTTTTTAGCTGCCCTGGAAGAATTCTAGGTGCTACCCCCATCTCTGTGGGAAAGCGGCCTCCTCCTGTCAAACCACGACTGCCTTTCATCCCTGCTCTTGTCTTGGACACCTGGCTGTTGGCTCCAGATTAACAGGGCTACAAGCAAGATCCTACATTGTCCCTGTCTGCTGACCCCTCCCCAGGGGCAGCCCCACTGGTGCCCTTGTCACTTGGAAGACACCACAGGTCCAAACCCAGTGGTATCATCAACACCACATTGTACCTTGCACACTCCTTCTGCAATTGTGTCTGATCGCTATGCACTAACGCGAACGGAAATCCGAGCTCTAATCCTGCCACATCTCAAAATACCGACCCACAGCATCCCTTCAGAGCACTGATGCAGATGGAGCTTCCCCACCCCAGAGCTCTGACTCTGTTCCTCACTGTGCTGCCCCTTTTCTCCCCTGCCCTTCCTCATCTCACCAATATGGGTGACTCCTCCTGACTGCCACGACCAAACTCTTCCCTCTACTCATCAGTTGTAAACATCATGTGTTTACAATTGATCATCCCATAACAGCAGCGATTCTCTCATGTGCCACGAGCAGAATGAAACAGTACAGTCTCAACATTCTTTTTGTCCTAGGATGCTAAAACCTGTGATAATAGACAGGACCCTGCATAGAAAGGAAAGACCTCTCTGGCCACCTGGTTCAGTCTTACTGGTGCTTACACTGTTTCTTGTTTTAAACTTAAAAGCTTCCCCTCTGGTGTCTGCTGTAATGAACTAATGCAACACACTGCGTCATTCCAAATTATTACATGCAAGAATAAGCTGATTCATTTAAATAAACCCATTATGGTCATGTTCTGAAATAGGTTTTTTGCTTTAGTCTGTGCTGTAATAGCTAAAATGTCTCCTCTCTCTTCTTTAGACATATATATTTCTAATCTTCAAATAGCCTGAAGACAATTTTATGATGAACAAAAAATTATGCAGTTAAAAATAATGTAAATATGACTATATTCACTCCTGAACAAACTGACTGACTACTCAGTCTAACTTACAAAGAACCTCATTTCATTAGTTCCAGTGAAAAGCAGAATCTGGAATACTCAATTGTCTACAGCTGTAAGTGACTTTTTCAGTACATTCGAAGCAAATAATAATCTGTTCTGAGACTCAAAAAGTGATCACACGAAAATCTCCCTGCATGAAAACACAAATTAAATGTATTATATAACTTTGGGCATTAAAACAAGAAGAAATTTTAACTCTAGTTTAAGCTAATAATGAACAACTATTATATTAAAGCAATGACAAAACCCCAAACCAAACAAGGAAGCCTATTAGGGGATCAACTGCTCCTGGTTTCAGTGCACGACATTAAATATAATGACTGCAAATGCTGACATTTTTCTGAGAGCCAGCTACACAGGTGCCCACTTAACAACCTAATTCATGGCATTTACTGCTCCATGTTCTGCTGTGAAAATAAGTATTATCCTTTACTTAAGCTCAACTCTGCTCTTATCCTTACTCATCTCCCAGCAACAGAGAGCTGTCACAGCAAGCACAGGCCATCACTGCCTTTGGGTGTGTGCTTCTGATGAAATCATCACAAACAGGAAAAAACCCCTCAATGCTACAGTACAAAACCAAACTTGATTAAAAAAACTTTATACAAAGATCTAGTACGTGTACTACATTTTTAGTGCTAACTCTAATGCTTGTATCATAAAACACAAGATCTGAGAAAATTGTATGACTAATTATATCTCCAAGATTTTAGTACCTAGAGATATTGATCTGCCAATCAGATTTCTAAGTTCAACTGTAGACTAGACTAGAGAACATGGTCTAAAATACAAATAAATATATACTTGCTGCAGATGAAACATTTGCTTCCAACAGCCCAGTGGTTTCTCTGCTATATGAGCCTGTCGGACGTGCATGGAGATCTCTGATGCTTCCCTACTCTGGGCCAAACAGAGCAAATTTAATTTCACAGTAAGGTGTTTGAAGCTTTGAATGCTCCATTAGGTTTTACTAGAATCAGATAATTACTACAAAATGTTTATTTATGCAACCAGAGCGACATTTCTTTAAACAGTTATTACTAGATGTTTAACATATAATGTGCTACTTACCCGAAATTCTTAGACATTAATAATTAACATTGGCATAAGAGTTTGGAGAAGAAAACAGCCAAGAATCATTCTGGTTTGGATTCCATCCTACCCGGCATATCAGAGTTAGGTTACAATAGCAGAAGAAATGGATGCAGTGAGTTTATTTAGATTAAGCTACTTTATTGACAGGAAATTAGGTCACACCTAAACACTGCCCTATTGATCAGGCAGTGACATATTAACAGAAATGTTACCTTGCATTCAAACAAATAAAACTTTTACCTACACCCTGATTCAGTATAAACATTTTAAAGCTTCTGCTTCTGCCTTGCACCTAAAAAGTTGATCTGTGTCTTTTCTACTTCATGCTCTATTACAAATCTCCACTGACAAAGACTCAGGAATTGGGATTTAGCTGACAATTTTGCTGAAACTGCAAGTGACACTGGAATACAGCTGCCGCCTCTCCAGCTGTGCCATGCTGCTGGGAGTTAAAAAAATACACGGATTTGCTTTTGTTAGTCAACCAAGCAGCCAGTTCAAATGGCAAAAAAAGCAAATACAGTAAAGGTGAAATGCTTATAGCCATTTTAAAAGCTGGAACCATATTTTAAGACACTATTTTTTAACTTGCTCATATGCCTGTTATATGGACAAATCAAAGAGCAGCATTCATGCTCTTGCCTTCTAGATTTGAAAGGGAATTTTTTGAGAATTAATACATTTTTAGTTAAAATCAAAACTTTACAAAACATCTCCCTATATACATGCCTCACTTAAGGACTAGGAGAGCAGCCTAATTTTATCTGGCCAATTTTTTAAAAAAATTAATGATCCTTTGTTTTAGCAAAATTGGTTATTTAATGGTAGTTTAAAAGCAATATTAAATGCAGTTCACAGATTTTTTCCTTTATGGAATGTCTTACCAGATCACTGTATATAGCATTAAGAACTTGAATTGGACCCGACATTTCTCTGTAATTTATTCAGTTCACAAATGTATAAATGGCAGCTTGTGCATTTGCATGCAGATTTCAGCATTACATTCCTATCTCATCCTGTGTGCAAAACCCACCAGCAGCAGATCTCCAGCTCCCAACACCTCAGTCCCTGCAGCGTGACCACGCCAGTCCCGCGTGACGCAATAAAGCACGAGTGCAGCACCCACCGCGCCAAGGACAGCGCTCAGCTGGCTGCAAAGCAGCTGCAAATGACAACTCTGTACAGCAAAGGGCTGGGGAATACTTCTTAACAAGGAAGAACACACATGGGCAAGTGACTGTGGGCTTTATGAAGTGCAATAAAACCGGACATTTCCTCAACGTTCCTTTTCAGTGGATCCCAGACCATAAGACATGTAGGACTCCTTGGGAGGTACCAACTTCAGCTCTTACACAAACCAAGTATTCACTGACCTTTCCTGACCAGCCCAAGATGTTTTTTTTAACTAAGAGAATTCAGAACATCTGCAAACAGATTTTAAACAATAATGCTTTGACTGGGAACATTTGCTACGGTGTGTGCTTTCCCCAATTCAGAAAACTAAGCAAATTAAAGACTTTTTTTTAGAGTTACCCTGTAAGGTGTTTGCAATTATACACGGCAGCCTATGTCTTAAGATTTAGTGTCTATAAAAACTACACTTTTGGAGGGAGTCACGTTAAGGCAGTCCATATTTAACAGAAACAAGAGACAAATATTTTGGACCATGGCAGTTGCATATCAAATTTGGCCATGGGTAAGAAGCTCAAGATAATCCAGTTAGCGATTCTCCCAGGAGAGAGGATGGCTTCAAACGCTACAGTGATTATAAACAGAAATGAAGCCATACCGCTGTCTGGCCACCAGAACCATCAGCTCTGATGTTCCTCAGCTCTGCAGCTTGTCTATTCTGAACATAAATAACTTCACTCTCCTCAGTGGACGTGTCACAGCTCATAAGAGGGACTAATTGTATAAGAGCCAGTATGCCCATCTCATCTCGTATTCTGATCATCAAATTGTCAAGCAGGAGTCAAATGAAGAAGTATTGATTTGAAAACCTGTCACTTAATTGCTGTCTAAATATGAACTCAGAATCCCAACATTTGGCACCTGCTTTTAAAAATCTTGCTGCACATCATTGTCTGTTTTATTATATGAAGAAACACTGCATGGGAGACAGGACAGGGTATATAATTTTGAGGAGACATGCAGCCAGCAGTTTTGCTTTTCACATAAAGAACATACTGTTGTCCAAAATTGTAATTAGCTGAACTGAGCTGATGTGCCTTATTGAGGCTTTATGGAGGAGTTCAGAGCGTTAGCAGAACGTGCGAATTCGTGGGGGAAAACGCAAACCAGTGATGCACACACACACACAGATACACACAGAGACACAGAGCACAGCATGCAGGCAAGGGGAGCGGGCTGGCACCGGAGAATGTCCCAGAAGAGCTGGGGCCCCTGGAAGCAGCAGCAGGACAGCCACAGATCCCAGCTGTAGGCAGGGGCCCTCAGTGCTTGAAGCAGAGAAAGCACGGAGAGAGAAAAGAGGAAGGACACTGGGGCAGGGAGAGCACTTGCATCTCCTGCAGTCTCACAGTGATTCTGTCAGTGACAATTCTTCCCAAATTCACGACTGTGCTTTTTACAGGATGCCAGATGTTGAAGGTAAGTCTGTACCTTTCACCGCCCCAAGCTGCTGCAGCTGTGGGGCCTTGCCCGGCTGCTCTTTTCCCCCATTACACAAAGTAATCTCCTGGCAGCTCTCAAGGCTGCAGTGCCTCAATGCCCAAGAACACACCAGCAATGAGCTGTGGAGAGTTTGGGCACCTCTGTTTTCAGCTGTTCTATTGTCAGGGCCTTTTCTGTCATCTCCTGTTTAAACTATTCACAGTAACGACACATGCCTGGGCTCACAGCCTGAAACACACATTAGATGGCACAGTAAAAACATGAAAATATGTAACAGACACAATTCCTGGAAGATCTTACAATCTCAGTATGGCCCAGCAAAGAGAGTGAGAGACACAGCAAGCACACCAAGGAGCAGTAAGAAAACGTTATTAAATATGACTGTAGTTATGTAAAGCTGATTGAAACAATCAGATGTTTTAGCTTGTTCCATTTAGAAAAGATATATTTATAAAAGCACAAATGCTGAAACATGTTATAAATAATGATTTGAAAACCCTTGATTAAACAATTTAATAATACAAAACAAAGTTAGAAAAAATAGAAAAGTGTTACTACTTGGGCTTAATTGACAGAAAAGGCTGATGCGAGATTATAGAGCAATGCATGACCTGAGTAGGGAATGTGTATATTAGAGATTATTATACCTTCACATTAACTAAAAGAATTAGTACAAGTGTTCACAGTGTATTTCAAGTACCATAATAGTCAATTCCAATGATTTTGATTTCTTGTAATTAACATATATACACAAATGAATTTAAAACTGCAAGCATAAACATTACTTTCTCACTCATCCATTAGCACACTGCTAACAGATCAAGCTTAATCAAGTTCTATCAGGTTTTTTGTGATTATACACATTATTAGACAAGTCTCATTTAATTCTAAACAGTTACATTTTATTACAGTCAGAGCTAAGTAAGTTTGCAAGAGACTTGCTGTCTTACTTATCCTTTCACTGTGTAGCCACAACAATTAATAAAAAATAATTAAAACACCTGGTCTAAATACATCACATAAATAACTTTCCTGGCTAGAACTATCAAGTTACTGACAGCAGTAGTGTCATTAAAAAAATGCAGTTAAACAATTTCCTCTGAAGGAATTCGGCCACTTAAAAATAGCTGCTGGATTCTCAGCTTCACAGTCAGTGTTTCTTAGTGGCTTCAGCAGGGTGACCTTGGCTGCCAAGAGCTGAATTCTCTGCTGCTGTAACGAAAGGTGTTGGAATGCTGACGCTGTTTCCTGGACACCAATCTACACTCCAGGTACGGGGTGGAGAAGGCAGCACAATGCTCATGTTAAATTGGAACGGGAAGGACAGGCAAGAAAGAAGGTGGGGGAGTTTGCCCCATGTTTGGAGGGCACTATTCTATGGAACAGACACCACCCTCATTGAACCTCAGGATCAGGGAAGAGATCAGCCACAAAAGGTGGGATTTTGCTACAGACCACCCAAAAAGGGCAAAAGAATGGATTAACTCTCCTATGAGCACCTTGAAAAGGTCTCCAGATTGCGCTGGCTCTTATGGGATACTAACCTCCCCAACATCTGCTGACAGCAACCCAGGAGATGGAGCCCAGGAGGCAGTCTGTGACAATCCCTCGACACAGAAAGGCCAACCAGGGCCTGCTCTCCTGGTCCTACTACTCAAACACAGGAGTGCTGGGGAGTTGGGCTACACTGTGTGCTGAAAGAGAGATTAGGCCTTGTCAGCCGAAGAAAGAGCCTCGTTCTCAGAGCCGGAGGCGACCCTGGGATTACAGCCAGGTCACCGGGGAAGGGCTGAGAGAGGATTGTGGGTTTCTGGACAGCGTCAGCCCTATGAGATGTGATAATTGCAGTTTTTGACTTTGTAAGGTATTGTTTATTCTTCACCATAATAGGCAATGTCTGGGAAATACTCTAGGTGATTGGGGGACACTGAGGTGAACATCTTTTGTGTTTATATGATGTGATATCTTGTTAGCTACTGATATTTAAGGGAATATCTGATATGCAATAAAGTCTTTGCACCTTTTCTACCATGTTGCGGAGTCCTTGCCCATGCGTGAATACTGCACTGGGGGACGTGTGAATCCTGGCAGCCTTGGCTGTAGCAGCCTCCAAGGTGGAGTTCAAGATCCCAAGGGGAGCAGGAAAGGCAGAGAGCACATCTGGGGCCTCAGGACAGCAGACTGGTTTATTCAGGGATCAGCTACACGATCCTGTGCGAGGCTGCTCTGAAAGGCAAGAGTCTGAGAGGGTTGACAAGTCTTCAAAGACAAGATCCTCCCAACACAAGAATGGTCTTTCTGGATACTCAGGGAAGGCAGGGGGAGAGAGAAAAATGTAGGCTGTAAGGAGAATGATCTGGCTAAATGAGGAACTCATGCCTGAGAACCAATGAAAAAAGGACATAAAAGGGAGTTGGAACCAAAGACATACTTGAAAGGAAGAATACTGAAAAAGTACCTGGATATGCAGGGCTGCTGTCAGGAAAAGTGCTCTGAGGACTGAAACTAGCAGAGGGCAGCAAAAGCTTCTACTGCTACTTTAGCAATAAAATAATAAAGAAAATACAGCCCACTGCTGTGTGAGGCAGTGACAAGCGACAGGTACTCAGAGCTTCCTTTGCCACACTGAAGTGTTCTCCCAGAGCTAAAGGAGCAGAGGAAACACTGGTGACAGAGTGAGTATTTCCTGGAAAGTTTCAAGCCAAGCCATCCCATGGGACTGACAGGATGAATCCAAGGGTACTGAGAGCGCTGGCTGATGTCACTGTGAGGCTCTGCTCTGTAATCATCAAAGGGCTGTGGAGCTGGGATGTTGCAGTCTGGATGAGTGGAGAACAAGATGGGTGAGGAACTGGCTGTTGGACTGGAACTGGACCGTTGGGCTCAGAGTGTATTAGTAATGGAACAATATGGAAAGTTCCATAAAACAAAGCAGAAGGTTCCAACTTGATATGAGAAAAATAACACTTTTAAAAATAGATTTCCAGAGTTTTAGAAAAATGCAGTGAAATAAACACATTATCTGATCAACAGTATATAACAGATTACCATTTCTGTCATACTAAATTATATTATACTTAATGCACACAAATGCCTTCAGAAGGAAGTCCTCCATTGTCATGGTGTATCCAAGTGTAAGCATCTAGTTCATAGAAATTATATTCAGTGACATAGTTGCACTATAAGGTATTGCTTAAAATTCCTGATGTGATTGTACCACAATATTAGTGTTACCAAGAATAGATATCCTATTCTTGATTATGTAATCAAGAAAAACTTCTGGAAATAATATTCAGAGTACAAACTACTTTTAATCAGCAGCTAAATACCAAGATATGATTACTTCGTTGCTCTAATGACATCTGTAATGGATTCCAAGTGCTGTGCCTGATTGCTTCCCAGCTGATCAGGATTCTGTTCATCACTTCTAGCTGCTGGAATTCTGAGATTTCTTGGAGTTCCTCTGCAAAAGGCTTCAACACTGGTTAAGCTAAATGGCTACAGCACATGCTTTAAAACAACCCAATGAAAACTCTATCCTTAGTACTCCATGATAAAATGTTTTAAAAGAGAGGAAGATCTGTGTTGCCCACTCACTTTTTACTGACAGGCATTGATTAAAAAGCTGTATAATCTCCCTGTCCTTCTAGGCAACTAGTCCAAGGCTGTTAAGCCACAGGTATCTGCACCATAGAGCAATTCACTGTTATCTCTGTCATCTGTTTAGACAGAAAGCAAAAAGGGCTGTAAAACTGTACTTTTATGTACAACTTAATGGTTAAATTGTACTTGTATGTTTATCAACACACAGCAGAGCAAGCCATTTGTATAAACACAAAGGCAATAAAGAGGTAAGTAATTGTTTCAGCTGAATATTCTACAATTCCTTTTAATAGTGCATTTCCTTAACCACTTTATATAACTACATGATAACACAGGCTTGAAAACTATTAACATAATTTCAATCAACAAGAAATTATTAGAGAAGTTAAAATACGGTGGCTCAAGTGAAGTAATCATAGAATCATTTAGCCTGGAAAAGGCCCTTAAGTTTACTGAGTAATGAACTGCTCTTTCTTTCACTTTCTTGGAAATTGCACAAGGCAGCTTCAAATATTTATACAAGGCACAGCACATCCATCACACAATGTAGGTGATCTCACCAGTACAATCCACTCAGTTTCTTTCACATGTCTGTTACCAAAACGAATAATGCTAATGTTTTGCAAAGCTCTGACAGGTTTGTATTTAAAACATTACCAAGTCTGAGACATACACTGGCAAAAGGGACAATAATGACTACAGAGAACCATTGCTAGAAAAAAAAAACAAACCCAACCAAATACAAAAAGTGCCACACACAAGACTTATTTATTGTATCCAGCCATTCAGTGCCCAATGGAAGTCAGAAGATTGCTGGCTCTCTAGTTCACACTTTAACTCCACCAACAGAGAACCCTTAGAATAATGTTGTTTCAAGTCAAAAGAAACAAAAGTTCTCAGGACTTTGTACTGTTTTATCTGTATTTGAGAAATATCCAGGTATCCTGGATTATTTAAATTGAGTGAAGGAGCCTTTTCAATAGGATGTGTAACACCCATTATTTATCCTGAATTTTCTTCCTCGTGCAAGGGATACTGAAACCCAAATATTTGGAACACCTACACAAATTAAAAGGTCTAATCAAAATATTTATTAAAACTATGCTATAGGAAGGACAGATGATTCCAAAAATAATGGAAGCACGTAAGCCAATAAAACTGCATCATGGCACACTTTATGATCAAGCTACTGAGGTGTTACACAGTAGATTCAATCAAGCTTAAATCTATTGGTTTTTACACTTTCCCACTCTTTCAGTAAAACTGTGTTCTGATCAAAAGAAAGCCTATAAATACTGTCAATCAATTTGACACCTAAAGTCTTAAAATTAACATTGTGGGACACTGAAGGAATTAGGGAAAGGTCTCCAGTGTGCTCAAACCCCTGCTGCGTGAGCAGGGGCTGGGAAGCAGCTCCTCAGGTGCAGGTGGAGTGTGAAGCAGAGTGGAGCACAAGGCACAGGGTGTTTGCAGGCTCCCTGGGTGCATTGTGGTGTTGGCAGTGACAGAGCCAGGGCTGGCTGCAGCCCTGCTGCTTATCAGGGCTAACAAATGTGAGATGCTGTGCTTAGATCTGCTTTCCAGACCACTTGTCAGCAGGTAACACCACTTATTTCACTTCCAAGAAAAGTATTTCTCTTTCTTGTAACCCAGCTTTCTGGATGGTTTGTTGTTCTTCCTTTCAGTGTACACAGAAACACGCTGAGCTCAGAGTCCCACACCCACAGGACAGAATTGCTGAAGCTCGAACTAGCTGACCTTTAGCATTTTAAAAACTTAAATATTTGAATTTATTAAGCACTAGAGAGCTAGAGAATTTTCTGAGCTTTACTTATTTTAGGTACTCAAAAAGCCATACTTATTTTTTACTATTCTCTTGGCATTATTTTTTCCCAATGGCAAGAGCCCGTCTTTGTCATCTCAAAGCAATTTGTTTTAGGAGAAGGACTTTTATTTCAAAGAAAACTTCCTACTGAAAAGAAAGCAATTAACTAATGAAAGTACAGCCTTAAGATGAATGCTACAGGAAGTCCAATGAGGAAATCAGAGTAGTATCTCAAGAACCATTTACAAATCACACTTTTTTTTCCCCAAAACAGGAACTAATACTAATGATACTTATGAAAGATTATTTTGAAGTCAAGTAAATCAGCCTTATTGTCACTCTGAAATGTAAAAAAAATTGAGTTCCTACCTCAATTTGGCACTTTTAATTGCCTTACCTGGCATTCCATGGACAAGGTCTCCACACAGCACAAAGAACTTGGGTTTAGGGTTTAGTTTGTTAATGGCCTGCACTGCTTGCTCTGCTAATTTAATTTCCTCTCCCCATTCATCATCTCCATTATTAGTGTCTCCATGTGTCCAAGCTTTCATCAGTCCAAACTGAGGATCTGCTCCTTGGATGAAGTAGAAGGGCCCCTTCCATTGGTACTCAGCATCTAAGAAGAAAAAAGAGGAAAAAACCCGCAATAGAGACACTTAAAAGAGAATGAAAGCTTCCATGCATCATTAAATTGATTGCTCTTCACCTCAGTAGGTTGACGCTGCTTTAACGCAAGTACAGAATTCTGTACTCATTCATACAGGACAAATATAAAGGCAGAAGTACAAAATTTTCCTCTAATGTGTAGTTGTAATAAATGAAAGTATATTAATCTAATTATACCACATAGTAATTACAGACTGATTAGAGGAAAAGTATGTGAAGAATTCAGCAAATAGTGCTGGAAATTACAAGACTACAACACAGCGTAAGTGTGTAACATTAGATTTCAGTTGATTCTTTTAAGACTCCAATTATTGCTTCTTTAATTAACAAGTTAAAACATACACAAGTTTCACATTTTATGGTTCCAGTAGACTTTTTCCTAAATTATTAAGGAGTTACATGCTTTTTGTTTTCATAGTTTCAGAGAAAAGCTGGATGCAGCACATTCTTTGGAGTTAGAACTGAAGCCACTCAACAGGACCAAGGTCAGCAAACACTAAACCCAGCAACATCAGAATTAGCAGCAACAATGAAAATCCAAATTTACTGCTGCCACAATTGCTCCCAAGACCTATGGCAAAAAGGTGAGAACTCAGAAACAAATTTCCATGGATAGAGTCAGTGTAGGCAGAGAGTGTGACAGAAACTGTGCTGCTACCATTTTCCGTATACTTCTTTCTCTGATATTGTAATACCAAGTACAACAAACAAAGGGTGATATATATAGGACTACAAGCCCATTTGGAAGAAAAAATCTCAATACCGGGCAAATAAAATAACAGTTGGCTACAAATTTAAAATAAAAATGGGTAGCCCTTTTCCTAGACTTATGTCTCAAGCTGGAATTGAAGTACAAACATGAGTATGCTGTGGTTGCTCCAGCTGTCTATGTGCATTCATTTGCAACCTGAATATTTCAGTTTTGACAGCCATATTTGGCTTAATACAGTTACTGTTATTGGAGGTTTTTAAAACAGCATTTAAACTCTTAAAAATTCACTGACTACATCCATCTATAGTTGAAAAGAGAAAGAAAAGATACAGCAAATTATTTAAAATACAAATATATACTCTCATACCGTGTCAGTCCCAAGTGAAATGCATTTTGAGGCAAAACTGGTCTTCCAGTAACAGTAGAGAAGTAGCATGTCCAACACATGGATGTACTTTTGATTTCCTTCCACAAGCTCCAGAACTGGAGCTTCATACTTTGCAAGAAGGGGAGTGTGTTTCTTTCAAGGAAGGTTAGAAAACAGAGCTCAGAATGAATCTCTTGCACCATGGATATGGATAAACTGGAGTGAGGGATAAGGAATGTAGGCAACTCCCGGAAGCTGCTTGCAATTGTCATCCGTTGCTATGGCATCACATCATTTTGCCAAATGAAAGCTTCTGCACTTTAGTTAAACTAACATTTCATTTCTAAACAAAATTATTTATGTACCAGCACTGACTTACTCTAAATAATAAGCACATATTTCATAGACAGAAACTTCTAGCCACTCATTGGCTTTTAATTCTGAAAAAAAATTTACTCTTCCAGTTACACAGCTGTTCAGAGAAGTGAAATGATCCACCTATCCATGAGTTTGCAGAAGCCTTATGGAACCAGCTGAATGCCACAAAGTAATTTAGGTTTTTATTTTATGACTTGCATGAAAAAATACAACTGCCGTAAAAGCAGTTTACATGATGCAGCAAAGGCACTGTTTCTGCAGAGAAATCAGCTTACAGTTTTTATAAGTGGAAAGCTATGGGAACAATACCAATTAAGGAAGCTTGCATCAGAAACTCTTTATGACCTCTACAAAACAAAACTGGGCATTTCTGAAACAGGAACTTGGTTTGGAGGAGTGGCACAATTTATTCATTACATGGAGAAAAAAGATCAAATTTTTGAACAATATGGCAGGACTTCTAACACCTGTCCCTTTTCCAGCAACTTGATAGACAGTACTGACAAATCAACGCTGAGCAAAATATACTTGTTTTGTATTGTTTAATCTGAAGCCAGTATTTTTACCATAGCAGTTTAAGTAAAATATAGTTACATTTATTTAATTTTCAGAAGCTACTTTTAAAAAAGAGCTAGCATTTGTTTTTAAAGACTGTGTTTCAAGCATGGACAGATTGTGTTACCCTTTCAGAGCCCCAGGAATGGTGTGTGGTGGCCACAGGCAGCTGGAGCACCTGGAGCAGTCCTGGCTGGGTGGCACAGGCAGCAGGGCTGGAGCAGGTCCCAGGGAACAGGGAGCTTTATATAATACTTGAACATACACAGGTCTGGCAAGCAGACAATGCACTGTCAGGGAGCAGGCAGAGCTGATGCAGAACAGGTGGGAAAGCCAGACTAGGGGTTATTCTAATATACGTTACATGGATATTTTATTTTCCTGACTTATATTCATGCCAATACAGTAACTCTCTAGGTTTTAAGTACCTGAATGTTTCTAAGACTGTGCACAGATGCTCTGGTTTGAGTGGGTGAGTGACGGTCATGTGAGGCAGAGAGAGAGACTGATAAGATGAATTTCAAAAGAGAAGTTCAGTACACAGACAGAATCAAGAAATGGCAGAAGAAAGGAGAAACAGAAGATGCAGGGGTGGAGGTGGTGAAGAGTGGGGAGAAAAGGAAGGAGATGGGAGGTGAAAAAAGAAAGGAACTGAAAATGATGCAAAGGTATATGCTATATTCTCCTTTAGGAAAGAAAAAGATAAAATGAAGAAAGTGAAGCAGGGACATCAGAAGAGAGCCAGGAATCAGGGCTACATAAATAACATTTACTTAAAGTGTTACTTTAATTAACTGGTTTTAGTCAAATAATTCAGTCAACAGCTATTTCTGTGGTATTCAATAACTCATCTAATAGTTACAAAAATAACAGTAAGGGTGAATAAAAATTTTCTACCTTTGTCTTGTTATTTGATCACTCCAACCAGAAACACTAAAAACAAATAACCCTAGTACTTAAACCAAATTCCATTAGCTTATTACTTATCAATTGGTACTCACTGATTTTGTTTCCCACAAAACAAAAGTATATGGGAACAAAATAATGTAAGGACACTGTTTAAACTTACAACGTAACTTTTTCTTTAAAATTAGGAATGTGCTTTAATTACTATAAAGTACTATAAATATAAAAACAGAGTATCATGACGAGAGTTGTATTAGTACAACATCACTGGTGCGAACTTGCACCTGGCACCAATCTTAAGCCTATTCTGAATTCAGCTCATCCAGGAGGTACTCTGAAGTGCCCTCACTGGTCTGTCTTGAGAGCTGTTTTTGCAAGTTTCTCCTCATCAGTGCAAGCCATAACACCAGTCCAGCTAAAGTTTCAAGTGTTGCTACTAGTGCAATTTCATTTTCAAATTCATAATTCTGCTGAAAACTCCAGGACTAGGCCTGCACGAGTGCTCTTCCAACAAACCAATAGGTAAGAGGGTAGCAACGAGAAACAGATGGGAAAAGCATCTTCCACTACCACAGATGGATCCAGAAGTCTTCTGCCTTACAATTAAATGGCTTATCAATGGACCCTGTTCAAATCATTATTCTATACCCTCCTTTTCTCCCTCATCAGCTGCTTGTTGGCAGCCACAAAACAGGTACTGTGGCCATGCGTGGCTGTGCAAGTGGACCTTGTCTGCCCCGTAAGTCAGGCACCACAAACCCCCGCTTGAACCCTTTCTTTGGTCTTTGCACTGGATCTCAAGAACAGCGCTCAGCAAAATCATTCTGCTCCCATGCTGGGGGTCTGCCAAAGTCTGGCAGAGGGGAACTAACAAACACCACTGGGCACAAGTGGTGGGAGGGCCAACAGCTGCTTTTGCAGCAATCCTCTAGTCATGATCCAGGTCCCAGATGCTACTTCATAAGGTTGCAATTAATTAACGTGTACAATGGCTATTGTCCCCTCAAACACAGCAAATGACTTTTGTGAGAATAACAACAAAAGCATCCTTCTCACCAGGAGTTTCAGTTTTCAAGCCCTTAGATGAGCTATGTAGTTGTATTAGACAAAGTGCATGCTAGATACAGCAATAGAAGATTAGGATTCAATTAATAATTTTTTCTGCCTTCTCCCTTCCATCACAAAATCAAATGGAGCTGAGAATGCCTGAAAACTGGCTCTTCATCCCTATAGACATTGAAGCTGCTCGCAACTTTCAGAATTTACCATAACAATAAGAAAACACAAATGCAGAGCAAAGTTGACAGACTTCTCCAATAACTGATGTACATACAGCTTCCATTTCTGAAGGACAAACTATGTCTGTGGAGCTGCTCTTACACACCAAGCAACAGAAAACTCCTATTTCAAGTCAGTTTTGGTTCCAGACCTCCTTAAAAGCACAGCTGATCGCCACAGAAGAAGTCCAACTTCTGAACATGGTGTTATGCCTCAGTTTCAATAGCTTCCTACTCTTCTTCTGCTCCCATGCACGCCAAAGTACAGATAGAGGATCAATGCAATGTATTTTTAGTAGCATTGGCTGAAAAATGGTGCCAGCTTCTAATTTTATCTAAGGATTAATTCTGTGAAGGACTGAAGTAGTCAGCAGCAATTCACCAGAGAAAACCTCAGCCATGTATTGTGATCACAGGCAAAAAGACACTTCAAGGACTTAGGTGGGATTTCAGCCGAATTTCCCAACTTCTAAAGGACAATAGCTAACGTCTTGCTGTGCCCTTATTTCTTCCCCTTTTGCTTTTCCTAGTTTCTCCTCTCTTTTCTTTCCCCATCTCCACAAACACAAACACACATCTATTGAGATTGCTGACTGATGCAAAAAAAAAAAACCCCACTGGCCTCTGACACGGACGTGGTACTGGTGGGATTTCCGGTATTTCCCTGGTGGGATTTTTTTTATCCAGTACATTGATTGGGTTCAACAGTATATTGGTGTTCTTCTTCCTCTACACTCTGCAGCATTTAATGGAAACGAATTAGTTATGGAAAGTTACTCCTGTCCATAGTCCCTCTTTAGACACTACTGTGTCAGAGGACTTTGGACATGGACACATCTCCAGTGCCTGCTCAGTCCACCATGGGCAGTAACAAACACAAAAAAGCCCTCACTGTCATGTTGGGTTTGACAGGAGAATCCACATCACGTCTCTGAAAATCAGAGCACAGCAGAAATAGGAACATGGCTCCCTGTCCCAAGTCGTCTCTGACTACAAAGTGTGCCTGTGACTCTTTTTCTGGGTAAAAGTGAAAAGGAAGCACAACCTTGGTTTTCCAAAGAAGCTCTATGCAGGAAGGAAAATGGAATCTCTTAAGTGAAGCCAGTATGTATACATCACAGACAACACAAACAGTAACTTGTTTTCTTTACTCTCAGTCCTGAAATAGCTTGAAAACCAATAAAGGAATTGCACTACAGTTTTAATAATTCCTTGTTACATATTAAAATATTATCAATAGATATAGCTCAGAAAACTCATCACTTTTGTATGTCTAAATACAAAAGACTTCAGTCTAAAGAAATGTGCATTTCTTTCAGCTGTTTTTGCCATGTGTACCCAAGAATCTACCAAAGATATGACTACTGAAGGTTCTGCTGAATGACCAAGGCAACCTGTCATGAAAGGTGCAATTTTGTGCACCGGGGAAAAACCCCTTCAAAACAGGTATCAAAATACATTTTCAGAGAGAGAATAAAACCTCTTAAAGAGTAATTATTCTAGAAATTATGTACTACAAAAGTACTGTCAGTAGAAACACTAAATGACAGAATATGGTTTCTCAAATAAATGGAGACAGTGCCACTGTTTTCAAAAGACATACTTTCAAACTTCTTAGATAACTATCAAGGTAAGAAATGCCCCCTCAGACACAGTTTATTTGTACTGAGGGCTACAGAAGCTAAATTCTAGTCATGCCTTATGCCCACCCCCAAATTTAACATGTAAACTCATTACAAAAACTTTACAGCCCAGAACTGTAGGTGTGAAGGGGGGTGGCTTGCATAATGACAAGGTGAAGTCACAGAAAGTTTCTCAAAACCCACGTAAAAATTTCCCTAATTCATATGAGAGTTGGAGACAGTACTGGAAATGGAATATGCAAGCTGGGAAGCAGTTCTGATCAGTGCTCAAAAATATTACCGTTGAAGAGCTCTAGAACAGTAATCATAATGTGCCAAGATCCAACACTCCTCTGAAAGCAAGAAATCAACTGCAGTTGTATTTAATTTCAAAGGAAGGCGAATTATATATAATTATGATGCTTTTAAAAAGTGCAAAAATCCTTGAAGGCAGCATGGAAACTCTTCAAAGACACTATCCCAGAGGCTCAGACCATATGCACAGCATTTACTAAGAACTTCAGAAAGACCAAAAAGAATCCAGATTGTCTAAACTACTTAAGTAACAGCCATAAGGAGGCTAGTAAGAGCAGGACAGCATCCTTTGAGAAGCGAAAGCATCCAAATAAAAAGCACAGGAAATATTTTATACACTGGAAGGTTAGACACTAAAGTCCAAGAAGTCAAGCTAAAAAAAGTGAAGAACTGGAAACAGCATAAATCTGACAACTAATAAAGCACTTCATAGGGGAATTAGGAGCAGGTAGCCTGCCAGACACTCACTACGGTTAACAGATGTTCCAGACATGCACGATGCACCCAAAACTAAAGGCTGAAAAGAAGAAAAACAAGGTACATTTTTGTATCTACATGTATTGTGAGGGAACTTGTGAAGATCTAATGTGAGAATTCCTCCTGACAGACAGCACATCAGATCTGTCTCAAATCAAAATACCAGTAGATGATTCAACAAACAGACATAGCACTAACAAACCACTCCAATTAGGGGGCATCCATAGAACTTGTCAAAAGTGAAAAGCAGTGAACCTCTGGGGAGTTACCTCATCCTTAAAACTGCCCTTGCACCAAAGGAACAGGGATGTGGCCACTATTACCACAAGATTTAAAGGGGTTTCCTGAGCTGACTGCAAAAGTAGCATCTGTACAGACAAGTGATGGAAATGCTAACCAAGAGAGTAGCTACTGTGTTTATTGATTCTTCAGAACGAGTAATCAACAGCTTTTACAGGGACAAGGGAAATCCACTTGATCCCATCTCCAAGAGGCATCTAACAGTTACTCACCAAAGACTCTTAATGAAGCCAAGCTGTCTGGAAATATGAAAGAAGTCCTTGCATGCATAGAAACCTAGTAAGAAAACCAGAAATGGACAAGACACACAGACCCCACCTGGATCTGCACTAGGACCTATATACTGTTCAATAAACTCAAAACAATCTGTCACAGCAACTGAACAGTGAAGAAGTGGAGTTTGCTAAAATTAAGCCATTTGGCAGCATGAGAATCAGGCCTGGTTGTGAAGAACTGAGGAGAGACTTCCTATGCGGTGACTGTTCAAAAAAGGATGAACTTCATGCAAAAAAGTGCAGGATAGTGCACATGGGAAAAACACCACCAACTTCATGTGAGTTTTAGCAAGTACGACCAAGAAGCCACCTCAACATCCAAAACCAGCAAAAAATCAGAGATTGGAAAGGAATAGAGAACAGAGCAAAATGAAAATATGAGAAGTAACTGAATAAACTTTGAGAGTATGTAAAGGATTGGTGAGGGAGGCATGACAGAAACATAAAATCACACGTGGAACTGAGATTGTGAGGATGCAATACTGGTTATTCGCCTGTTCCAGATAAGAGTTTTGGAGTCATCAACTAAAACTAGCAAAAGACAGGTTCAAACAGACACTTCTCAACCAGTTAAACTGACAGGACTATCACTTGTTTAGTTACTTGAAAAAAGTGTTCTACCACTTTCACAGAAATTCTTTGCACGGTATGCTACTGACATACTCGGGACCAAAAAAAATATGTAATAAACCAAAACCAAATATCCCCCTGACTTCTGGAGAGAAGTGGTGAAGACAGCACTCACCCAAACATATGGTCCTGTTTCTTCACTAAAATACTAATAGAAGGAGTAGATAGTTGAAGCAAAATTTCACATGGGTAGAAAAGGGAGATAATCGATTTTAAAAAGTAAAGCCAAAGCATATAAAGGTCTCTTGCCAATAAGGTAGGGTATTTATACACTGTTTACTACTGTGCCTCATTGATTATATAGCTAATTTCAATCCCTCACCTCGAGCTTCTCATTCACATACCCCGTATCAAGGGCAGATTAGAGCAGGTTACAGGTATAACCTCCTCGTTAAGTAAAAGCAGACTGAACAAATTACCATTATGGGAGAGGGCGTGGAAGAGGGACTTTGCAGAAAGGGTAGTAAGAAAAAAAGGAAATTTAGCTATCAATAGTGGCTTTCAGATTTCAAAAGGAAACAGTGCGCCAAGTCATAGCAGTGGCAGTAAATGCTTTATGTAGTCACATGTTTAACAGCCGTGAAACCTAAGGATTGAGGAAAGCAACAAAACACAGAGACTGGATCTTCATATTACACTGCGTGAAAACATGCCTCAGTTTTAACAGCCCTTGGTTCTCTTTTTTCCCCAATCATTTAGTTATTAAAACACTGTGTTGAACTTTAGCCTCTTAAGAAAGGGCCAAGTAAATTATTTACAAAAAATATCGCACCCAAAGATGGTAGCTGGACTATGATAGCCTAACAAGTCCTGAACAAGATTAAAAACAACCAACTGGTAAGAAAAGTCTTAATTAATCTTTAAAGAATTCCAAACAAGGACACTTCAAGAGAAAGAAACACACGTGGAAAACAGATTCCCAAACACCATGTTTTCTTCCAAGTTTAAAGAAATTTTTAAGAAGTACTCAGATAAAGCTTTTATTCAGAAAACTTTACACTGCTGTTGAACACTCCTTTTGTCAAAATTTCACTATACAGCTGATGTAACTAGATGGCTTGTCTGCCATCTGTCCCCTCAGCAAATGCTAGGCATTCTGTTCCAAACCAACCAGACCATCTGCAATTAATAGGTTGCCAGAATGACTGTATACATATACTTCACATGCTCTGAGTTGGTGATTTTTCTTTATTTGGCAACAAGCAAAGCCAAATATTTCCAGTGGAACCCAAGAAAAGACCACAGAATTGTTGGGACTGAATAGCCTTGCTGACCTCACCAAACCAACACAATTTGAAATTCACAAATACAGAGAAATAAAAGATCTTCCATGCGTGGCCATAGGAAAGGATTTCTTAACACAGAGCTAGCTGTGCCGCTGAAAAACCTCGGCACACTGCAGAACGTCCATCCTTGGCAGAATTTTACAAACAGGTGCGTACACTGAGATGTTCAACGTGTTCACTGCGCTCCTCTGTGTCCAGCCGCTGGCAAAAACCAGCAGTCACAGGCGGCTGCCACCTTCGGCTCCGCCTCGTTCCCTTACCCACCTGGCAGGTGTGGAAGCACGTCTGCCTTGGCTGGCTGCAGCCCAGGGCTCGCAGTGCTGCTTCTGCAGTGGGGAAGGGCCAGGGGAGCACCTGCGCTGCTGCCCCCACCCTGAGCGAGGTGAGCACCCCAGGGAAAGCAGCATCTTACCTACTTGTGAACCACCCTACGGCTGCTTTTCGTTTGAGCACCATGAACAGTGACCCAGCGGTAACCTGTTAGGTCACCCCTACAGGTACAAACACAGGACAGCACGGTGCTGGCGCCAACAGTTCCACAGGCTATGGAGACCAGCTTCAGCAGCACGGACAAGCATTTTAAAACGAATCCGGTGTTGTACACTGCTGGCATCTTCACGGGAGCCCGAGCGTGGGGACAAACTTGTGCGGCTCCGGGCGCGCCCCGGCACAGCGGGGGCAGCGGGGCGGCCACAGCCCCGCATCTGTCCGCGCTGCGGCCGCCCAGTGCCCCCAGCAGCCCCCGCT
>VXBT01005579.1:190211-207402 GCA_013400235.1 Oriolus oriolus
GGGGCGGCACCGCCTCCGCCGGGGGTGGCGCCTGGCGCGGGCGGGAGGCCCCGGGAGGACCCGCGGGCCCGGGCGCTGCGGCCGCGCTGGAGGCTGGGCGGGCCGGTGCGAGGGAGGCGGCGGTCGGGCGGCTCTGGGGCGAGCGACGCCCCTGGGGCAGCCCTCGGACGGCCCTTGGGAGCGGGGGGGATTCTGCGGGGCGGCTCCCGGTACCGCCGTGTGCCGGAGGCGGTTTCGGGTGGAACCTGCCTCGAAGATGCGCTGGCTTTTAAATGAATTATAATAAAGTAATAGATTACGTCATTTGCAGCTCGTTCCTAACGTGCGAACTGAAGTAACCCGGTGTCGTGTAAAAGCATTGGCAGCCTTCCTCTGTTCCTTCATGGGTTGTTCTGGTCAGGTTTCCTCAGCGTTTAAACGTGCTCCCGAATTTAGGTATCACCAGCAGCTACTCTCTGAAAAAGAAAAGAAAAATTATGCAGAAAAAGCAAAGGCCCAGCGTCTCCCTACTGTCAGTGCCCCCGGCCCGGCCTGCCCTGCCCTGCCCATGGCTGTGGGTGCTATGGTGGGCATGGACCAGGGCCCATGTGTCAGAGCCAAGCTACACAGTGAGGTGATGACTGAAATACATGGGTGACCCTTGCAAGGCAATGTTTTCTTCATCTCTTCTGACCTAGAATCCCTTTTTCACCCAACCGTACAGGAACAACAACACGGTTGCAGTTTCCCAGTTGAACAGCTAGGACCCCGTTATTCTATGTGGTGCAACATGCAGAGTTCTGAGTGCCTCTGTTCATCGTGTGAAATCTGCAGCAAAGTGCTAGATAAGGTTAATGTTGTCAACTAAAACACATTCCTATGGCTAGATGGTTTTTCCATCTGTAAAATGTGGGTATTATTATCCACAAATAAAAACAGCTTCTTCAGTCCTACTTGTAAACTGCTTGATGATCATTACATGGAAAGCGCTAGGAGAAGTCTTTTTTATTAAGTAGTTTTTGTCAATTCCCCTCTTTATGAGGCAGCATGTGGTATATTAAGCAAATAAAAACTAAAGTGCATTTTTGAGTCTCAGGTGCCGCCTATCTCAATATCCCAACACCGTCGTAGGAAGAAGTGATCACGGTCTTGTGGTAGAACTGCTCATGCTAATATAAAAACAATTGGCTCAGTCATGCAGACATTTTTTACCTTTTCTATTTCTTTTCCATTTTCTTCTTATCGACTTAATAGGGCTGAGCAGCTATAAACCAGAATATATGACTGCTGCATGACTTCAGCTAAACTCAGGATTAATTTTGCAAGTGAAATAACATCAAGATCAGGCCAAAAAATGTAGATTGTTTTGGCAAGGCAGCCTATTGTGGTTCTGGAGCACAAGGACATGAGATTATTGTCAGCAACTGAATTAACTTTGTCTTACTTGACCTGGATGTGTTGCTAAAGGCAACCATGTTTCTTGTCAAGTTATGCATGTCTGAATGATTGAATCAGACCTGGCAGAGATGTGGATTGTAAGATCTTCTAGATTTATCTAAATCTAATTTCATAGCTCTTTTTTTCTAGGCCTGTATAGGGTGCTCTCCTCTACAAAATTCTGTCAGTACTGTATTTGGTGTCTTTGCAGGATGGGTCATGGATGAGCCCCAGGATGCTCAGCTCTTTCTAGGTAATCATGATGGTGACTGCAGCCTGCCTATGTTGCCTCCTCTTCAAATGGAATCCTTTGGTCTTGGATCACCTTGAGCATTACTTACTGTAACAAGGAGGCCACGAGAAACTTAATTTTGTGTAATTTAAACACATTTTCTTGTGATTTTACAGCCTGAGTGCAGAAGTGTTTTCATCTGCAGAAATAAAGGAACATTTGCTTATAAACGTGAGAACTGAGAATCAGGACTGTGTGTACAGGAGGGGGATTTCAGCTCTCTCCTGCTTCCTTTACTCTGCCAAATTTGAAGTATGCATTTTTGAAGCCAAGCTCATGGACCAAATGCTATACAGCTAAACTCATTTTACTATGACTAAGTCGTTCAAAGTTACTACTGATCTATGTTGGTTTAATTATAGATTTTCATGGACTCATTCCAGATGAGGCCTAGATAAAGCATCAGAATTTTGTTATAGGATTTGATTTGTTATACAAAGTGTCATGAATATAATGGCACTGAATAAATATTTTACAGTAGCACATGTTTCCTCTTATTTATAGAGCGTAAATTGAGATTTTTACTAATTTTATAAAGTTAGTGTGAGCATACAGGGGGAAATGTACCATTCTGGGAGGGCATGCAGTATACTGAAAATAAGAGATTAAAAGTGGGAAATGTAGGCATTGAAAACAAAATTCTTATATAAGGTTTAACTTAGTAAGGACTGTGAATAGAATAGTACAGATCTGTGGGGTCCAGATCTTGTAAGACTTTACTCAAGCGTGCTTTAGATCATGCTGCCAACACTTACTGTTCTTGGAAGTTCTGAAAAATCCAGTAACAGACATGCTACTTTATTTTTTACCACAGTTTAAAGTAAGACTGTATGCACCTTGAGACCTAGATAAGGTACTAATAAAACAAGTAAATGATTCTAAAATTTACTACCTCTCTTGACCAATTCAAATAAAGAGCAAAATAGTCAAAGCAGTGGTTGAAGAAAGGGAATCTTTTTTCTAATCTCAGCAAATGAGAAGATGACAACAAAGAACAAAACTGGAAGAGAGCAAAAGGTGAAAAGGACATAACAAGGTTGGTCTAGACATTGGAATTAAAATTACAAAGTACAGACAGATATGCAGATTTGAAATGAAACCATTTTTATCTTACATATAGAATAGAACGACTATGTGCCATCTGGAATTCAGGGAATCCAATGAAAGTTGGAGGTGTAAACAACACACACAGCAGTATCAACATCTGTTTTCAGTGCCTGCTGATATATATGAGTCCTTGAGGGATAAGTTAGACAAAATAATGGAAACTGATAAAACCTGATGATAGAAAAAGGATCACACATAATTGTATTTGTTTAGAAAGAATATAGATTTACTCATGCTGAAAATAAATCATGCATGCAATGTACGGTCTGTTTTTCATGAATCTCTTCTCCCTGTAAGTCATTGAAGAGGACAGCATTCATAGCAGATGCAACATTTTGGGAGGTTTGGCATAGGATATGGCTCCTCCCCTTCCCCAAGAACAGCTAATGGATAAAAATCAGTAAGTTCTGAAAACTGACAGTAGCATCTCATATAAGTGCACTCTTATGTCCTGCTCCATGGCTGAGAGTGAGACTCCAGGATGGCTACACCACTGCAAGTAAATGTAGTAATCTGAGCCTAACAGATTACAGAATATGATAAAACATAAGGTCTGATGTTCAATACAAACAAAAATGAATTACTACAATAAAAATTAATTACTGCACTGAAGAGTGCCTGCAATGTTAAAAAAAAGGCTCTGTTAATATTTGGCCTTGATACCAAATGGCTTTCCATTTTCAAAGGGCCCACAAAATAATACCAAAAATGTTAAAAATGTTTTGCAAAACCAGCTTAGAAGGATAGGTTGACCAGGACAAATATTTTGTTGCTAGGAAGGGAACAATGATAACATTGATTATTTCCACAGCTAAAAATCCACAGTGTAATTGATTTTTATCTGACTCATTTAGTGTGGGCAGGCTTCATTTGTTCAAGAAACCTGTAATGTATTCCTTGAATCACTGTAACTATGAGAGATATAAAAGTTGATGTAATGAGTTAAACACACTATTTAACTCAATTTGTTTTGCACACTGAATTCCAATTTCTGACACAGATACAGGTTCTATGGAGAGCTACTGCTCATTTTTTAAGATGTCTTGTTCATTTTCTGTGCTCCCAGATATTGAAGAGTTCTACTTTATTCAGGGTGCCTCTGATTTTAGAATTCCCTGTCCTGAGATTTCATTTTCAGGTACACTGAGAACTTGCACCTTTCACTGAGCAATTGAGAGCTGGGCTACCAGCAGATTTGAATGTCATGGCTAGTAAAGACTCCAGTGAATGAGAGAGCCAGACTAGGAGGAATTATTTGGTCTGGTGCTTGTCTTGGACACATTCAGTGTCTATCCCTGAAAAATCATGGATATTTGGGTCATGGGTTTGTACTGAAACTGCAAGACACAGAAAAATCGCACAGGACTCCAGCAGGGCTAGAGCTGAGTGAAAAAGAAATCCGGGTTTTAATTGAAGTATGCATTTCCAAAATGATGCAGAGTATTTGTGATTGATACCCTAAACTCTTCATAGAACTCTGCTACACATTAGTATTCACTCATATTGTGTGCCAGGTTTTGCATGTGAAGTACATCTTAAAATTGACTTTACCATCTGTGATGTCACTAATATAGCAGTCACTGAACTTCCTGAAATAGGAAGACTATGAAGGATGCATCTATTTTGCCACAGATTTCTATAAAACAAAATGTTTTTCAGTAATTAAAGCTGGAGATGAACAAAGGAGGTACTCCGGGAAAAGCACAGATTAATTTAACCATAAATGACCCATTTAAGCATTTTTTCACTCGAGTAATGACTGAAGAAAATGAGTTCAGAGACTGATGAAGGATGCTGAATAGGTAATTATCGCTATTACAAACCTCTTATTTTAATTTGCAGGAAATATGATTCGAAAATTAAATAGTACTTGATTTTTTTTAGGTTTTAGTATGGACTCTCTTTCAGCTGTATCTAGCACTTTTGTTTCTCCGAATTTCAAGGACCTTTCTTTTCCCATTAATGATTGTATTAGATAACCAGAAGGATCCATTTTTCAACAGTATTATCTCAGCAATAAATTACATTTTCCACTTCCCTCAGATTCCTGGTCTAAAGATCTGTAGGTGTTTTACAGGCCTTGGATAAAAAGAGATAACGAAAAATCTGGACACAGGTAGAGGCACACAGAGGCTGATTTATGAGTGAAGACATAACATGCACCACGAAGCTTCTACTTTTAAAATTAATAATAGATGAGGACAAGACTGCATGCCCTACAAGGCAAATGTAATCCACCTGTTTTGTACTACCCTTCACTTCAACTACCAGCCTCCTTCACCGTGTTTGCAATGATTTTTTCAGATTCCTTCCAGTTGTACTTATTCATAACAACTAAGTCAATGACAGCAAACACTGTCTGTATTCCCAGGGTGTTCTTTCAAATTTTTAACGCTCCAGTATTTTTCAAATCTCTGTTACAAATGTAACAGAGTCCAATGTCCAAGCATAAAAATCCAGACTAATTGACACTAGAAAAGTGTCAATTTCCCACTCTTTGAATTTCTTCTGGTTTTGAAACAATGAAGAAGTAAAATTTTATTCATGGAAATATTGCTTGGTCTTATTGATCCATTCCTACATTTGCTGAAGGATGATCACAATAAAGATGTCTCCCCTGTATATCAGGCAAAATATAGAAATTAACTCAAGTGCCTCTTCTGCAGATGACTTGGAACCGTTAAAGATCATTTTGATGTTTGCCAGTTGCAGGAATACTCAGTAAGGAGTTGCAGAAGGCTGTGTACAACAGTCAGCTACAAATGAGATGCTACATCCAACCCTTCCAAATATACTCTGTGGCAGATTAACTCAGTGTCCTTGCAAAATGAACTATGCCACCCATTTCTGCTTCAGACACTCTAGCTTTAAAATCAGACAGAACTAAGACCTTCCTGCTATGAAGCCTAGTCAGGCTCATTCAGAAAGCATGGTGGAGACGTTGCACACTGTCCCAGAGGGGGCCTGAGAGTGAGCAAATGGCACAATGGCAGTCCCACCAAGCAGAGACACTGGAGGCCATTTGCCTGTAGGGATGCCCTCACCACACAGAGATGTAACAAACCCTGTCTAGCCATGACATCTTTACAACACCCACCTGGCAACACAGAGTCTGGCCTCAAACCCATGGTCCTGAATGTATGCTGTGGTCTTACTTTATAGACCATGGTACTGGAATGAGTGGTAAACCAGAAACAGCTCAAAAATAGTGAAGTGTGATTAGCATTTTTGTTGAATGCAATGGGATGGGTTTGTCAACCATAACAATTTTTTGGAATAATGAACTGTGCTGAATTTTTCATTAAAATAAAAGCACAACATTCATATGGAGTAATTACTGTGGTGTGAAACACGTTTGAATTAGAACAAGATTACTTTGTCATTGGGTAGGTAAATTCATAGTGCCAGGAAATGTTCTCCTCCCCAGGTTCTAGGAATCATGTGCCTAACAGTCTCCTGAAGCACACAGTACAAGCAACGATTAATAATATATCTAGAGCTGAACATAAGGTATGGAGGGAGTATTTAAAATGTTTAATTATTCAAATGAAGGAATTAATTGACTGTGCCTTTTTTGCAGTTCCACAATATTTCTAAACATCGTAAGAGCTCAGCATGTTAAGAACAATATAATACTGTATCTGAATCTGCACTTCAGTTTATTCTTCAAGACAAGCACTATGGGAAAACATTTTAAAATCAAACATTTGGAACAGAGCAACTGACTGGGGAAAACGCATATCTATGTCTTTATAATGTATATGTAGACCAAATATGTATACAATATATAAAAACGTGATTAATGAATCTGATTCAATGGGTGAAGATCTTACTATGCCTTTTTGGCATATAAAATGTGATGTAATATTGTATCAACAAGCTGCACCTCACTACAGTATTTATGACAGTTACTTTTAAACTCATCACTTTTCGAGCAATTCTAATCTAGTCTTATCTGCCACCATATTCTATGGTAATTTCTGCAAAAAGTATTAAAGAATTCTGAACTGGTCAGAATTTGCCAGTGCTGAACTTCTAGCGAAATAGCGTTCATTATTATACTTCCAAGCTTACCTAGATGGACATCATTGCATTCCTTGCTGGAACAGGCAAGTGGGAAAGCAAATATTCCATTTGCTTCCCTAGAAATCTTCAAGACTAATTTTTCTCCAGAGAAGATCAAACTTAACTGAAAACCAGGCTGATTTACATATTTATTTTCAGGCAAACTATAGTAAACTATAACTTTTGTCTGCCCTAAGCTTTCTCAAACAAATTTTTTTGGGGCTGAGCAAACTGTTTGTATAAGGCTAAATTTCCTTCCTGTGCAGGTGCAGTAAGCCAGTATTGTTAAACTGTAATAGGGACCCTCCCACTATGCATTTTAAAGGATTGAGAGATCTGCACATGGTCTGTTCATGCACTTGATGTGCCATAATAATTGAAGTCCACCTAGTGTGAAAAAGAATGGAAAGATTGCCTAGGAACAGGTTGGGAAGCCCTGACCTGAAGAAGTATCTGTTACCTTGCTGTCAGCCAGAAATAATTATATTATAAACAGGCTGGTACTAGAGTTTCCAGTCTTTTTGCTTGGCTTCCAGAGCCAGAAGAAATCTGTATACTTCTGGTGTTACACTCTCTTTTTCTCCTTCAGATCCTCATTGGGCAAACAGGTACACTTTCTCTTAAAAAAGAGGGATCAATTCTTTACTAACAACCAGCAGAGAATACTTACTTTTAAGGGTTCTGCCGGATTTGCTTAATTGGACTCTTTGGATAAAAAAAAAGCCAGCATAGGGCTATGATAGTAGTCTCAAAGCTCTGATTTTCACACTTCAGCACTAATTTGCTTCTGGATAAACTTTGGTTAATCAAATTTCTGCAATTCAAGCAAATAAAGAGTGAAATTCACCCTGGCTGAAAGGATCCCTGGTCTCATTTAGATCCATTAAAATTTCATCGACTAATATTCTCCCAGTACCTAGTGCTACATCTTTTGAAATGTAGATGTTTTGGAAGCATCCAGGTATGTAAACAGATAAAATATTTCAGTTGCTAAAGTACTTTCAAAATTAATTTCTCAGTGAAAAATGTTTAATTTTAATACACTCAATAACAGATTTATAAACCTTGGTTTATAAATGCCTGCTTTCCTTGCAACAACAGTTCTTCTACTTACTCCTAAGAATACTTTGTTCTACTGCAGCTGAAAGATTTGCACCTTGTCCATACCCACTCGGACTTTGACTTATAATGAAGCTGCCAGAAAGGGCACAAAGTAGTGTAAAGCACAATGGCATTCTTTTACAGTGCAACTGGAATAAACTGAAGATTTAAAATAGCAGTGTATACTATTTAAAACTTAGAGTTAGTAAATATCTTGAGAAAGATTTAGTGAATCAATGAGACTGCTATTTTTTTCACACCTTTCCTGTAAGAAAGGAGAATTGTAATATTTCTGGGTTCTTACATAATCTAGTCTAGCAAGTATTTATCTCATCTTCTAGAAAAAAAATCAAACCCCTCATCCTTGAATAAATTCTATGTAAACAGAAAAAGTACAAGGTAGAAGTTAACTTAGAGGATTTTCTGTTTGAGCTCCTGAACAATAAATCTCACCTGAACAAATATAATAATACTATCCTGCATAAAACTTTCCTGAACTGACTGACCACACAGGTAAATAATTTTTTCCCAAGAAGGAGAACTCACATTTATTTATCAGATAGGGTTTTAGAGGAGTTTTGTTTTTTTTTTTTCAAGAGAATGATGTATCATATGGGTGTCATTTCTGAAAAAAAAATCATGCACCTCTTATACAGTCTAGACTAAACCAAAGTAAAGAGAGCATTTTGTGATTTCTGCAAGTAAATTCCTAAAGACCAACAGGACTCAACAGATTTTTAGGACAAAATCATAAACTTGTTGTGGTGAACACCATGATGTGTGGGGGAGGAGGGAGAGGTGCCAGCTGGATCCATCATCTATCTTGGCGTTTATGCTGTGTTCATCACCATGGTATCAAAACACCTTTACAAGATCTAAGTGTAACCACAGTAAAGGATCTGTAGTTTCTCCTTGTGTCCTAGGAGGGATGACTTTGTTGTTGTTGTTGTTGCTATTATTATTATTGAACAAGCAGGTGAAAATAAGGGATTTTACAGTTTATTCTGAAGGAGCTGAGGTTCTTCAGGGAATCAACTCCACAGCTGTATGTCCGTTGCCAAGAAAATTCTATTTGTACGTGGTATAGAGATGACCCTTCTCTTGTCCCAGAAAATTCCAGCTGTGGTTACTGAAAGGTCATGAAGTCAGTGAGAAGAAGCCCTCATCCTCTTACACAGAACACAAAGACACTTAGGATGGATGGAGGCAGGAAGGTGGAAACAAGAGTTGTTGAATACACTGCTGATTTTTCTTAGCTCCCCCAGCAGTGCAGGCAGCTTCCCTGAGCATATGTGCCAGAGAGCTCTCCTTATCCCTGTGCCAGCAGAACGTGCCTCCCTTGGGCTTCCATGGACTGATGCACAGAGAGACTTGAGAGCTGGCTGAATACATTTTCAGGAACATACAGCAGATGCGCTGGGGCTTAAAGCTGTATTGTATGTGGAAACATTATTACCATAACTATTTCTATGTTTTCTTATATAGTAAGTATCAGAACATGGCCTTTGTATTTTTGTCTTAACTTTTCCTGTATGCTTTTTTTCTGTAGCCTTTAAGGTTAGATTTTGGGTTTGCTTTCACTATGAAGGACACTTGCATTATAAAATTACCCCATTGAAACAAATAGAATATTATGTCCTATAAAGAACATCTCAATGAGAATAAACTTATAAAATCTTGTTCCTTAGGGTGAAATATTCACTCCATTTAATTAAATGGTAATATTCCTGTCAATAATAATGAGTCAAGACTTTGCATACAGCTATCAATAACTAATTAATGATAGTCAATAGACCTAATACTAAAAAAAGTCCTGTGCAATGAGACAAAAAGACTGGAAAATTGGACTCAGGCTGAGGCTTTACATGGAGGATCTATTTCTGACCTTGCTGTGCAAGTGTTTTAGTGTTTTCTTTTTTTTGTTAACTTGAGCTAAACATTATGACAGAAACAAGTGAGATAATTGGGTATTATGAGATATCTGCTCTTTTTCACGTATGGTCATTTTATGTGTTGAAATACTTGAATTGTTTATGTAGGAAAGTGATCCTATTGTTCAGCCATCTAAATTATCTCTTTGTTCATCATATTATCAAGGCTCACTTCAACTGTTCTAGTTTGCATAGAAATTACGAGCCATTTTCTATTAAATTTTGTTATTTTTTCTTTTTAAAGAAGATCAATCTCTAAATTCACAGGGAGAATTTTTTAAACTGGAAAATTCTATTTAAGGGTTCAAGGTGTATAGAAATTACAAAATTAAGTAAAGAAGCCAGCTTTCTGTTGGGTGTGTGGGAATGAATGACAGACTAATTCCCACCCAAGAAAATTGTGAGCTGTCCTTTTACCAAGTATTCTGTTACAACTGGCCCTATATATGCGTGTGTGTATATACATCTGTAACTATATATAGAAGTATATACATATATATATATTATTTCCATATTACACTGAAATATTCCTTTTACAGCTTCTTTACATTTTACTCCTAAATTACTTGCCTATATCAGTTACAGATTAAACAATCCATTCTGAAACTGTACTCTCAGATTACCAGCGTTTTGTGATAAAACTTACTGCACTCTGCAATAATCTCCAGAATACATGTTTTAGGGAACAGATATCCTAAATATGTTATTAGCATTAGATTATATTTAGCAGGTTAGAGATAATCTGCTGATTTACGTAAACACTGCAACAAAAAGATACCACAAGAATCTGCTGTCAGCATCTTTTTGCACCACTTCTTAAGACTCCCTGATGTGCATTTCACATTGCAGTTAAAATCCTTTTGTTTGTCCTATTATTTATCCAGCTGTGGGATCACTGCATTTTCACACTTATAAAAAAACCTGTAGGCAAATATATGTTATAAAACCACAAAAAATTACTAAAAATATTCTGCTACACATTATTTACTCTAAGCATTAACTTTCCAGTTTAATATTGGCTTTATGCAAAGAGCAAGGAAATGAGATTGATGCCTTTTCATTAAAGATAGTCTAACAGAGCACCTAGACAGATGTTCTAGATAGATATTGCATTTATGTAGGTGTAACAGAGTTGCGCTGTGATCAGAAATATCAGTGATGAATGCTGTTAATATTCTCAGAATGCTGTCTAGAAAGAAAACATAAGGAATGGCATTTACTCTTCCACCTTGAAATCTTCATGGGTTTTTGACCCATCTGTCAGCATACCTGGTTGATAGGTTATTTCTTCTCACTGGCTATCATGCTAAAGGACAGAGAAGCAAACCCCTTTGGAGCCAGCTTTAGCACTGCTCTTTATAGCTGGCTGTCAAGTGGAGTCAAGAAGGGACAGTTGCTACCATCTGCCTGAAAGCGTGGTCTGGAACCTGTGTGTGTGTTTGTGCACGTCAACAGCTTTCCAACATATGGGCCTAAATTTAGTTTCTGAATTTATTATTGGGCTTTCAAATATGTGACCCGGTTTTCAGATGTACTGACCACTCAGACATCTGGTGGTTTCATGTAAGCTGTGATTATTCAGCATCTCTTGAGCAAAATCACTCAGTGTAGTTTCCATTTTAAATCAGTGAGAAGACAGTTGTTGAATTTAGTAGATACTGAGTTGGTCCATGGATGTTTAACCTTTGGCGAGCACATCTGACCCTCTTGGCCAGGCATACAGTCACAAAAGGGAATCTGACAGCCACCTGAAAACTGGTGACAGTATCACCTGACACTGATAACCATGTCATAGAATTAAAAAGGTATCACAGAACTCTGACCGTTATTACTTTGTACCTCTTATTTCATCTGTCTCGTGACTTAGCATTTTAAAATCCTGAGCATCTTTTAACAGTTAGCATCCTTTAAAAATGGAACTGTCAAGTGAAATTTTCTTATTCATAAATCTGAAAGCTCCTGCATCCATATATTAGTACTATATGTAAGATTCAAAATACATCAAGCTCCTGATGGGCATGTTGTGACAGGGATACAGGGAGACATCATTAAAGCTTATTATCAGGGAAGCATGCTAAAAAGGTCTAATTTTCAGTAAGAACTTTTGATTTTGGCTGCTTGACAGAACATTTTGGAAGACATGCAAAATATATGGTGGCTAAAATATTTTGTTAGTTAAGTAATACAATGACTTTACATATCTGTGAA
The DNA here is from genome assembly GCA_013400235.1 of Oriolus oriolus. Classification (NCBI taxonomy): domain Eukaryota; kingdom Metazoa; phylum Chordata; class Aves; order Passeriformes; family Corvidae; genus Oriolus; species Oriolus oriolus. Next base: position 202,332 of record VXBT01005579.1, read on the forward strand.
GAGCAAGTTCTTCACTTCTGAGGTTTACAGCTCACTTCTATAGCCCTTGAGGGATATTAGTGCTGAAACTGGCAGACTTTAACTGACTCATCGATTTGACTTCTTGTTCTGCCTTCCATCCATGGATGTTCCAGGCCTGAAGAATGCACATTGTAAACTAAACTTGTCTACCTCTTTATCTCAGTTACTGAGGAGTTTTAGAAAAATTATTGGTTAGATCATCTCCTCAGCTGGTCTAACATATGCCAGAATCAAACAGCAGAGGATCAGAAAATTTTCTCTCCTATGTGTCCTCTTCTGTATCTAAGCACAGCTTCTCTATGCTCAGGCACAGTATACAGCCTATTATACTCGCTTTAACCTTGACAATTTTTAGTGCTATTTTAGGCCTGTTTAGAAAGGCTTCCTTTGTGCCTTCAAAAGTTGAACTCATGGGAACAAAGGTGCTTTGCTTTTCAGCTGGAAGGATACAAAAGCAGTTCCAATTTTTTTGATCGTGTGTAGCCTTTTTTTCCCCATTTTTTTTTCTTTTCTTTTTGTTTTGTTCACAAGATACAGGTTTTGTTGGCACAAGTTTGCAATGATCTGCAGAGCCTTCTTTGTCAGCTGCAGTAGTCCTCAGACACCCGGTCAGTCACTCCAGATCTAAATTCTGTGTCAGTCTAATTTATAACAAGCAGAAACATACCTTGTTCACAGGTACTTGCAATACTGCTACAATTCAAAAGTTACATCAGTTTTGCCAAAGAGAGAAACTGGCTGTCAGCTTTCCTTGTTCAGGATCAGAGCAATAGCTGTGCAACAGGCAAACCCAAGGGCACAGCTCATTTTTTAGCTACAGTGATGGAAGCCACTTTAGACATGTTGGCACTTTTTTCCACTGCTGTTTACTGAAGACATTTGCACTACACATGTATTTCCTCTTGTATATTTATTTGCAAGTACTCTGTTTACCTTCTACATTTATCTGATTTTTTCTGAATTTCCTTTGAATTAAGCTGAAGCTGCAAGAACTCTCAGGATTTCACGAAGTCCACTACAGATGTGGTTCCTGTTACTGCCTGCCTCAAACCCAGCCCACGTAATTACTACAGTTTTGGTTTTACAAGAAGACTGAAGAGAAAAATATTAGGTTATAAAGGTAATTTCTACATTGTAGAATTGCGATAAATTATATTCCTCCCCAGTAAGCCGTAAAACCAAGTCTCTCACGGTTTTTCATTCACGCAGCGTCTCTTGGCTCATTAAAATCTCTTGAAGGTGATCCCTTTGCTACGTGCGAAATGTATTTTGTGAGACCTGATGACAATAACAAAGAAGTGCTCAATGTTTGTGAGATGTTCTTGTTAAAATTGCTATGAATCCATGAAATTATAACAAGCTCCTTCTGTCCTAGTCTGTATGTGCGGTTTTTTTTAATGAAAAGGGAAAGGTTAGTTAGAAGATGTGTGCTCACTATTTATAAAAGCAGAAGTATATTTAGTGTCAACACCATGCAGGTTGGGATTTCACACATTGCCGCACTGATATACTAACGACTGCAGTTATTGGTTAAAAGAGCAAAGGCTTATGAAGTGTTTGCTGTAACTAAAACCAAATACATTTAAACCACCCAGCAAGACTAATACCACTGGGGAATGACACTGCTCATAGAGGAGCGACAGAATTTGGTAGAAGCAAATGGGGCTGTCTGATCTATGCTAATTCAAGAATGTAGAGCTGTTCAAAACAAACTTCTGTATTGTGTGATTCAGGGTGTTTACAATATTTGTGAATCATAGGACTTTTTTCAGTATCTATAAACATTATGTCACTTGTAGCCTCCTTGTTAAAATACACTTCTTAACTCTTTCTTTAAAGAGCTCTTTAACTCACATCTGCTAAGATTCTTCTTTCAGGCCTCAAGCTTCCCTTATGCTGCCCAGCAGACATCTTCCACCACTGAGCTGTTCCTTTAAAGACAGTGATTGCAAACCTGCTGCCACTTGGCCTGGCACAGAACAATCATCACCTCTTCTGTTGTCCAGCCACAATGCATTCTGTATCTACATCCAGACGCCCCACTACAGCATGAAGTGACTACCAAGGAAACAGACACTGACTGCCTCATTGCAGTTTCCACATGGCATTTCTTATCACAAAATACCTTTCACATCAATACTGCCTGAGATCAGGCCTGTCTAGCTGCTTTTTTTGACGGATATTCACAGCTCTGCAATGTCTGTTAATAATAATGATTGAGCTATAGGGCATTTCTTGGGAATTAATGATTGGCTAGAAAGCTCCATTGACTCAGTGCTCAACAGAGGACTGTTCTCTCTGGCAGGTAATCAGTCCCAGGGAAATACTCAAAGGTTGCATCAACATTGTTGTTATCAACAAAAATTAAATACAGAATTTTGAACATAATAACTGCAATTGCTCTGTATGTTCTAATTGTTCTATAGTCTTCATATTTGCTACCACCTCAGCATTCAGGCTAACTCACTGACTTTCCCTCCTAATTTTACTCTTTTTCAAACTCTCTTATTTACATTAAAAAACCCCCAAGAATCAGTTCTATGGACAATTCCACACAGAATTCAATATACAGAGTATGGGTGTACATGCAGCTTCCATGTACACCATGTACTTCCATGCCTAAAATAAGAATTCTACTTAATTAAATGGATATGCACTTGAGTAAAGAGAACTCTGCAGGTTCAGGTTGAAACATTCATCCTCTTAGTTATTTCAGAGGCAAAGAGCATTCCTTACGGGATAAATCTGTAGAAAAGTAGGTAATTATTACTTGCCTTAAAGCAATGTCAAAAAGAGAAGTCTTGAAATTCTTGAAGGCTTGAAAGTGGAAGTTGATGGTACTAAACTGGGAAATCTTTCATGTTTCTCAACTTGTTAAGCACAACTGAAATAAATAAGACATTTAATGATTGACTTTATTGAGAAAAGCTTTATAAAATCACACAATGACCCAAGATGTGCCTCAGTACTGTGTGTAATACTCATTTCTCTCAACTAGTTTTATTTCCATTATTGTAATTAATGGTCATGCAAGTGTTCTTAGAACTATATGCTACAAAGCCATTAAAGCACACTGCCACAGGTCTAGTAAAAAGTGCTTGTGCCCCAGTCTAGAACGACTCCAGTTCACTATTGGAATTCTAAGACATGGTACAGCTGAAATAACTTCACTGCTATTACAACTAAAAGGCAGAGAGAGCATAACAACTAAAGTAACTTACAATTAATTAAGGATAGCATGATTTATGGGTTCTGGGTTCCATGGGTCGGATCCAAAGTCTCTTGGTGCTATAGGAAACATTTTTTTTTCAAGGAGGTTTGATCACCCTCCTGCTTTTCCCAAGCACATGCCACTTAGGGTTGAGTTCTGATCTCATGGACCTGAATCCCACAGATGTCAGGTTCTAGCCTAAATCCTTCTGCCTTCTTTTTTGTAGGGGAGTTCTTAAGGAAAACCCTGGGAACTCAGCAAAACAAGAAACTTGTACCATATTTAGTCAGGATTAATAACCCATAAAATTAATCGGTTTTGGATATTATTATTTCCTCACATGTATAGCACTAATCATGCAAAATATTTAAGCAGCTTTTTAGCCATCAAATCAACAGGGAAACTTGCATAATCTTAAGTGCTTGACAGACTGGACCTTAAATGTCTCTAGATGCAATAATAAGTATGGAAAAGATTCATTTTGTTTAGTATTTTCAGCACAAACTGCATCACAAAGTGTTAAATAATAAATAATAGCAGAGAGAAGTATACACAAGGGAGGAATGATATGATTTCAGAGGAGACTTGAAAGGGGATGTTGATGAGGTGGAGGTTTTAAGAATTAAATATTAAAACCCAGAAAGGCTGGTTTTTGGCTGGGACTGACTGTTTTTCTCTGCTGAGAAATAAAGGGGCTTTCTAACCTACCTCCTGGACAAAGATGCCAGGCTTACTGTCAAACTGTTCAGTGGAATCATCACTGTACTTGGAGTCTATTTTTAAGAGAAGGCAAAGGATCGCAATTAGCTAACTACAGCCCTCTCCGGTTCCAAACGTCTGCTTTGTCCTCTGCCTCACCTTTCTGTTTATTTACCGCGTAACAACTCCACATGGACTTGGCCCAAGTTCCTGAAGAGTGCCAGGGATGCAGAGGGAGAGAGGGAGGGCAGCCTGGCGTGGCAGAGCCCCAGCACACAGCCTTCCCCAGAGCCAAGGGCAGCCCGCAAGGCCACGGCAAGGCACTCACAGACATGCCCCGAGGAAAAGGGAAGCAGCTTTCAGCACCAGCCCACACTGTTAAATCACGCCATAGTGGGCTTATTTCCTACATTTGGTGGCAGCATAGTATTCAGGATAATATTATTGCTACTTGCACAGGTTACTGCCGAACCAAACGACAGAGATGAGAGAGTTAAGTAACAGCGATGGAGAGTGAATCACTAAAAAGTCTTTCCCAGAGTCAGTTCTCTGTTTGGGGGAAGTTATTTCAATTCTGTGCCTCGCAAACAACACGCTGCCTCACTGTGTCCTCTGGAGCCAACTGACTGACATTATAAGGAGATTTTTAAATAAATGATGTGCAGGGGCAGCTCATGTTTAGCAGACAAAGCCCCGGTCGGCAGCACGCACTGCGAGCACCGGTGTACCTGTGCTCGGTGCGTCGGGGCCAGGGCAGCGCCCGCTCCCGCTCGACCCTAGCGGAGGTGCGGCCCCATGGACGCCGCTCCGCCCGCGGCACCTGCCTTTGCCGCGCAGGTGAGTGCGTCTCCGGAGAGCGCTCGGAGAGGAGTTCCCGGGAGAAGGAGCACTCTACTTAGCGGCAGAGGGGCTCTCCTGCCGCGGAGCTGCCCCCGGCCCGGATGCCCCTTACGCCGCTCAGCGCGGGGCGGGCTGAGGGAGGGAGAGGACAAGGAGGCGCTCCCGCGCTTTTGGAGACGCACCTGTGGGGAGCGCCCGCCGGGGCGGGAAGTCTCTTATGTAAGGGATGGCGGGGAGCGGGTGAGGGGAGCGAGGCGGGGGTCGGCTCTGCGGCGGGGCTGATGTGAGGGAGGGAGGGAG
>VXBT01005579.1:207862-225364 GCA_013400235.1 Oriolus oriolus
TCCTCCGCCTCCTCCCGCGCTCCCTCTCACGCGCACTCCGCTCCACAAGTGCCGCGCGCTCGCTGCTCCGGAGCGGAGCGGGGCCGGGCTGCGGACCCTGCGCGGGGGCTGCGGACCCTGCCCGGCCCGTTCGGGGCTGTCCGTGGTGCTGGAGGCGAGCACGGGCTGAGCGGACGCCCGGCCCCTGACGGAGCCCCTTTATGTTCAGCTCCTGGCGCAGCGCAGCATCCAGCAGCTCGAGCGGCGGCGGCAGCAGCATCGCTGAGCCGGGGCTGGGAGGCAGAATGGAAGGCTTTATTCGGCTGCTCTTCGGCTACTTGGTGGCGGACCTTCTCACGCTGGTGTGTCGGGCTCAGGAGAAAGCTGGTCAGCAGCTGGGGACCTTTGTGGTGCTCTCGGGAGGAAACCACTCCAGCCTCGGGGAACAGATAGACCCCTCCGAGCCACCTCCCACCCCAGACTTCTGCAGGGGCTACTTTGACGTGATGGGGCAGTGGGACCCCCCCTTTAACTGCAGCTCGGGGGAGTTCATCTTCTGCTGTGGCACTTGTGGCTTCAGGTTTTGCTGCAAGTTCAGGAAGACAAGGCTGGATCAAAACACCTGCACAAACTATGAGACGCCGTTGTGGATGAACACTGGGAAGCCTCCTTCGCGCATAGATGACCCTCTGCATGACCCTACCAGGGATAAAACCAACCTTATTGTCTACATCATCTGTGGGGTTGTAGCAGTCATGGTGCTGGTGGGGATCTTCACCAAACTAGGGCTGGAGAAGGCACACAGACCCCAGCGGGAGCACATGTCCAGGTAAGGCTGAGGGCCAGGCAGCAGGGTCCCCTTCCCCTTTACCTCCTGCCCAGCCCCTAGAGAGGAGAGAGGGGCCCATGTGTCCCTGCCAAACAAACAACTCCTGCCAGGCAGGCTGCATTCCCCTGCAAGGCGGCTGAGAGAGACCAACTTTGCTGAGCAGAGCTCCTGTGGTGCCCCCAGCCCGGGTTATCACAGAACATGCATATTGAGGAAGACTAGGGATAATTGTGGAGTCTGCACAGACAGTAGCCCATTTTTATCTGCAGTGCCTGACCCCCTCCCTAACAAGATCCAGCAAGTGTTCCCAGATACACTGTGCATAAATAGAAAAACAAAAAAAATTCTGAAACCAGCAACACTGAATTATAGAAAGCCTGATGCGTTCCCTCTTCCAACTGTTTCAAAGATTGGAAAAATGTTTTTACTTCTCAACAGAAGGATGTAAACAAATGCCATCTCACCCTCCCTCTCCAGCTGCAAAATGGTTTTGGCAGGACCTTCCCTACTCCCCCAGCCCTTGCAAGTGTGTGAGCTATTTGTAAAATTTCTAAGCTGTGAAAATGAGTCAGGGTGGAAGGGAAGAGGAAGATACAAAAAGGAAAAGCTATTGTAGAATTTCTTAACATTTTTTCAGTTACTGTTGAGAGGTAAAAAATGGAATATGAAATCCATGCATGTGTGTGTCCTAACTCTGTCTCCACGATGTAATGGCTGAGTTATATCAAAGAGAACCTCCCCCACCTAGAGTTAGGCATGCTGTGTACCATCTACTCCAGATCCTGGCTGCCTAGTGGCGGATAGGCAGGTGGGCAACTCGGGACAGAGCCCAATGGCTTTAACAACATATTCCCAACCCAGATTGTCACAGCAGTTCAAAATCAAGGCATAACACATTTGTCAAGTTTGCAGCCTGTCTGATTCTTTATGCTAATCCCAGGCACATGAAACTAAAGCAGATGGGAGAAAGGCATTAAAAAAGGCAAACAGATCCATTAAAGAGTCTAAATAGATCACAACATATTGGGCAACTTTAGTGATGAAATGCAAAGAAAGGATACCTTCTACTGGACGTGCAATGTGGCAGAAAGCTGCTTCTTTCTGCTGATGGTGTAGCTCAAAATCTTTAAAGCTTAGATGAAGAGTCGTCCTTTGAAAGACAGTCCAAGAGATCAACTCAACACCTGGAACCTCATTTTTTACTGAAGTTTCTGCATGACTTTTTGATTAACTGCTTATCCTGAAATGAACAGAGAAAGTCACAGAAATACTCCTGCAAATGCACCACCAGTCCATGAGCTATTATTTGCTATTTATAAACCGGCTGATATGGATACGCTTTTACTACTGAGGAAAAAAGCACATTGCAGAAATTTCAGTCAACTTAACAGTGTGTGTCAGTGATACTTCTGCAAAGATGGTTTTTGTTGAGCGAGGTATGATAATCCTTTAGACATTTTGAATATAAACTGAGAAAAATAATACATGGGTCCCAATTTATTTTTTAAATCTTAATCTACAGAGCTTGTTTGGAAAAAGCTCTCTCTTGCTTCAGTCTCTCTCTATAGTATCTTTGTGCAGGCAAAAAAGGAGGGGGCTCGTAGCAGTCACAAAGCCCAGAACAGAGTGAAGTTATAGCCATCCCTGCAAATTATGGCTTAATGGGTCCTGTTTCTACGAGCAGAAATATTTGCTACCTAAAGTACAGGTGTGAAGTATTCTGAAAGGATATTCTGTCTCGGTTTATGGAAATAGAATTATGGGAGACTGGAAAATCATTCTGATATCCTTCAGTCATGTATGCATAAAGATTAGGTTTCTGAAGTGGGTCTTAGCAAAGGTTGTCTGCTACCTTGATTACTTAACAGTGTCTGTGATCTTGTACATGAAACTGTTCAAGGCAGGATTATATAGAAACTTGGAAAGTCATGATCACATGGAAAAACAGTCACCCACTCAGTACACATAATAGCTAGTCATGTTCTGAAAAAGCAGATCTACAGCTTTTTTTTAAAAAAACCCAATGTTCTCACACTCTTATTCCAGTTGTGGGATGGGTTTACCATTATTTTGGAATTAGATTTGTAAATCCCTTTGGCAATCTAAAAATATATTCATTGAGTGAAGAATTGAAATAACCTCTTAGTCCTCAAGTGAGTGTTTAACTAAAATATTCAATTCTAGCTCATTTTACACTACTAACATTCTGAAAAAGGGCTGCAATGCTTAAGAAATAATTTATCTGTTCAAACAGTTAATAGTACCAACAATTAATATAATATGTAGGCTATGTTCATAGTCACCTTCTTTTATAACATTCATCACTACAATATCGGAGAAACAAAACAAGAAGAACACCTCCTACGTTTTTTTTCTGTACTGAACCTTATTAATAAGCAGAAGTTTAATGCATCGAGAGTGTTAGGTAGGCCAAAGCAAAAGTACTAAGTGTTACTCTATTTTGGCTGGCAGCAAGAAACACAGAGAATGATTTGTCATCTATTTCCTTAGCTAAGATTGTCTCCTTTCCCTTGCCTAGCCAGTGGCTACATGAAACATTTGAATCCCCTTCATTTCTATGAACAAATTTACCTAGGAAAGGGATGGTACTGCTTATCAAAAAAGACAATGCATAATGGAAACTGTGGTTTTTTAATGGGACCTGATTTTTTAAAGAAAAATTAACAACTGAGTGTATTTACTGGTGTAAATGATATATTTCCATTTTTAATTTACTAAAAATATTGAAAAATATGAACAGAGACCTGACATGTGAGAATAAGAACATTGACTTCTAAATAGGAAGCAAAACTGTGCCACACTTTAATTCCTTGCATTATTTCATCTTGCAGTCAGTAGATCTTCTGTTGAAGTAAGACAACTTCTTGCACACTGGTGTGTGTAAGAGTGGTACAATGTTAATAAAGAAAAGTTTCTTTATTAACTGAGCATAGTTTCTATACAACTGCCTTTCATTAAATTTTGTTTACTACTATTCCAAAACAAACCAAGAACACACCATTAACTTCGCTGAATTTTCCTGAAATATTTGACATTGAAAAAAACATTGTGGAAATGTATTTAATTAGTGAAAACAATCCATAGGAAAAAAATCTCTATTGGGCAAGTCCCTTTAGAAGAGAAGTCAAGACTTGTCCTTTTTTGGAGAGCTTGTTACTTCCTTTTGTTTTGAGGAAACAGGCCAGGTATGGCACTGTTGACATTTTCTTTCTGTTGGCATGGAACTGTAAATCTGGAAGATGAAAATGGAGAGGGGAATACAGTATTAACTCTGCATGGTGTATTTCCTTTTAGACCTCATATGTTTTGTCCCTCCTCATTTTAAAATTTGTTCCTTGATGTTAAAAGGAGATAAGTATTCCCTTCAGCTACAGTGTCCAAGACCAAGCAGTAATAGTAGTGGCTGGAGTAGTTCTTCCTTTACCCTCCTGTTTTTGAGGAGAATAGGGAAATCAGATGGTGTAGGAGGGAGCTATGGCAAAGGGAGGGAACGTGGCAGTGTTGTGCATGAGAGGACACAGATTTGATCTGCCTGCTGAAGCAGACCAGGAGCTTTGTTAGGCATATGAGGGCAGCACATTCTTGCTGCTTGAGACTACACCAATGGGCCTGCCAGGCCCATCAGTTTAAGTGGAGAATTCACTCTCAAAAATGTATAGAAAATGAAAAAGCTTTCTCCTCTGTTGGATGGAGGAGATTATTCTGTAAATACAGCTGCACCTTTGTCTTCTTCCTTAGTCCTTGTGGAGAATGTGCAAACAAACCAAGAGCTGAAAGGACAGTATTTACAATCAAGCTCTTACACTGTAACACCTGTTTTTTGAAACAGTGCTTCTGACAGTGTGTTAGCAGCCTTCCAAATATTGTGAACCATCTGAGCTCTTCTTTCTTCCTTCACAAGGAAGAAAGTGCCCAGTGCTGAGCTCAGGAGTGGTCTTTTGTTGATCATTCAAAAGACATATAGTTGGAGCCAAAAATAGCCTCACTTGCCAAAATCCTGAATCCTATGTGTGAAATTATTTCCCTTATGGGTTTTGACCCAGTTTTGGAGGCAAAATATGACAAGTGACCTTTCATGAAATAACCTGTGTTTCAGCTTTTTTCAGCTTGTACCCACAAGGGAAATGCCTGGTGCCACATGCTTTATAACACCCCCAACCAGTATTACATATCCAAAAAGAAAAACTTTATGGCAAGAGAAATGCTGAAGTTTTGTGATACTTGGATAGTTCTGGGCCATGAACCCCTATGTAGGTAACACTTCTCTCCTTTTGTAATACTAAAATCAGTATCACTACACAGGTCTTAATGATATCGCTCCCTGATTAGAAGGTTATCTTGCACTTTGCATTTCCTTAAAAAATCATTCAGTATAACATAGGTGTAGAGAAAGACCCTCTGTGTAAGTTTAACTTTTCAATAGAACTGTCTATAACAATTTCTTCAGATAATGTACAAAATCTATATGACTATATTTAGGTGAGACAAATGCATGAAGGTATTATGAAAGTCTCCTGGCCTATGTGGAATTTTTCAAAGCAAACATCTGTTCAAGGATTTTGTCATGTACTGGGGAACAAGCCTCCCTTTATCCATTTCATTATCTGGGAAAATCCCTAAAAGAACAAAATGCAGGTACAGCATTTCCTTTGTATTTCAGTGATACTGAAGCTGCTACACATTGTTAACTTTCTCTGACATCAGTGGAGAATAAGGCCATGCTCTCAGTTATATGAGCTATTCTGCCTTGAGAAGATTGTACAGCTTTGGCTAACACAGTATAAACACAGGTGCTGTGTTATTAAAAATAGAACTTGATGGTGAGTAGTTCATCTTTTCTTAATACAGAAGGAGTTGGACAGGTAACTCCTTAAAAACCATTTGAAAAAAGCCACCCTAAAGTGGTAGAAAACTTAGCATTTTTATAGACAGGCAGTAGTTAATCTGCCGTCATACATGGTGTTATTTAAAGTCTACAGCAAACAGTATTTACCATCAGATTAAGAGCAATGAGGAAAGGATTTCTGAAAACCCACTCTTCCAAAGTTGGGAAATACTTAGATCTCACAGTTTTAACTCCTACACTGGAGTTGGGAACTTTCATTTACTTTCTTCCCTTCCCAGAAACGTGTCCAACTGCCTCTGTAATTAGAATTAATATTGATGTCAATAATTTCCTCTGTATAGAGACATATTTCCATAAATTGACTAGATACTAATGGTTTTGATCCCCACTTATTTTAAATTGTTTTGCAATATAATGCTTTCATTTTTCATCATTTCTACATGTCTTTGTGAGATCTCTTCTGTTGAATTTTTATTATTCTGCTATGTAGGCCAGCTCTGCTATTTCTGCTGTATAAGCACTGCTTCAAATGGGAGCATTACTCTGATACCATTAATCATTTGGTTACTGTCTTCTGACCTTTTACAGGATCAACAGAGTATTCTCTAACGTGTTGATCACAACTGTAACTAATATTTTAATAACATAATGTCAGCCATAAACACAAGAAAACATCAGCATTATTCAGCTGTGTACCCAAGCAATGTTCCAGCAACCTGAAAGCAAGACCCAGCTCAGGACTTCTCTCTGTAACTTAAATGAAGCTGGCTACTTTTTAATATTTAAAAGTATAGTGCTGCTTGATTGAGAAATCATCATGTCACAGAAGTACAGTGGAGGAGCTAGATGGCACTTGGCATGGCTTTCACCAACAAATGTGCTTATTTTTATTTATTTATTAGTTTATAAGCTAGTATTTCTTGATGCAGTATCTGGGACACTGTATATAATTTTGCAGAAAATTAAACTAAACTGGGCATAGTGCCCAGAAAATATGTCCACACCCTTAGAAAATTGCTCAAGAGGTCTAAAAATTAAAAACAATAAAACTAAAAGGAGGTAAATAATGGTCTGTGATGCATTGACCTGAATAGAAAAGATTTGCATTGAACCCTGAAGACACTGGTAACACATACTACAGGCTTCCTTTGCCTGAGGCAACAGTTTCTGCAGGTGGGCCAATTATTTCCTAGTGCACAGTAGTTCAGCAGGTAGCTCTGGCACATAGCTGAGGGCTAATCCTGCTGCTGTGGAGCTCTGGCAAAACAGCACAGACTCATAGACAGAGTTAGATGTTGCCATGCTGGGAGTTTCAGAGCTTAAAACTTCCTCAGTAACTCTGGATCCACAGAGGTGATCCAGGTGTGTGTGTTTATCCGTGTGCCTAAGGAGGGCCTTACACTCAGCAGGACACTCGGCAGCAAAACTGCTCCTTAACCAGTACCCCACAGCAGGGCGAGTCTGTCAGACTGCCTGGAGCTCTGCAGAGCAAGCCCACAACCAGCATCAGGCTGGGCCTGGCCTGACTTAGGAACCTTTTGCTTACTCCCTCTTTGGTAGCACAAAGCTTTCATCCTGTTTCGGAACTGGCTTCAAAGGAGCAGAGGGTGTTCCTGTGCAAGCTTTGCTCCATGTTAAAGACTAGGACACTCACAGAAGTTAGAAAAAGACCTTTTTGATCTCCCCATCTGGATGAGCAATCCTTAAATCGCTGCCTACTGGATTTCTGCATGGAAGTTATACGACTTCTCAACTTGAGTGACATTTTCGAATGAAAATTGTGAAGACCACTGTGTTGTGTGTGCTAGTTGCAAATGCACGTGTGAGAATTTCCTTTGCCAGGCCCTGTTGGTAATCTAGGTGTGAAGATAAGCAGTTTGTGAAATGTGTAGACATGGGCTAGGTGCTGAGGTGCTCAGCTCAACCAAGATGGCAATAATGTTACTGTGCAAATGCAGTGGCAGAACTCTGAAAGTCTCAGGGAGCTTAAATTATGTTTCTCCAAAGTCAAGACACCTAAAGAACTTAGTGTGTTTCTGTGTTTTACTTCTAGAGCACTAGACAACCTAAAAAGAGCCTTAGGTGTGAAGTCTCACAATGAATTTACTTCCCTGCATTTACTGTGAAGGGAGCTGGTTTCTCCAGCAGACATTATGATCGACTGCATCTCAAACTGAAATAGATCTTGGCACATATTGTTAATGTCGTAGAGATTTTGCAGATTCATTCTGGTTTTGTTTGGTTTTCAGGGCTCTTGCTGATGTTATGCGACCTCAAGGTCCTTGTACCACAGATCATATGGAAAGAGATCTAAACATTGTAGTACACGTGCAGCATTATGAAAACATGGAGACGAGACCTCCTCCAAATAACTTACGTAAGTCACTTTTTACCTTTATCAATATCTGGAATGCTGGCATTGAAATGAGCATTATGAAACTAATATTGTTGAATGTCAAATGAGGATCAACAGTACATGGGTTCTTGCAAATTAGAAATATTCATTATCTCAGAATCAGAAATACTTTGTTTCCTAGGGCAGATTAGTGCAACAGTAAGAGAAATAAATTTTGAATAGGAAAATTAGTTATATTTAGTTTTAATTAGTTTTCTTGGTTGACTAATATTGGTTTTGTATATTTGTCTTCTTCTACCTGTTGTTTTTGCTCAGCTCATCAACCTTTGCCTTATTCTGCGTTTTGTTATACCAAAATACAAACTGTTGTGGTTACAGCCAAACTTAACAACATGTTTCATAGGGCTGTAACATCCAGTAGCAAAGTGGTCTCATTAGGCTGTTAGATCATATCTACTAGTAAAATAATTAAATACTTCTCTGGATAGCATCAAGTTGTATGTGGTTTTCATTTTCTCAAGGGAAAGATGAGAAGAAGATTACTATTTTAAGTTTTTCATAGTATTTTTATTCTGTATCTGCTATTGCACGTTTGTGTTATTGAAGGCAAGCAAAAAGTGCACCTTGGAGCTTCAGAGGAGATCTGATGACATTTCAAGTGGTTCTGAAGTCCTACACAACTTATTTCTCAGTCTGTATTAGAGCACAGTACAGATCTTTTTTATGCTCAGATACATATTCCTCTTGTGATGAACAATGCCACTGCAAATTTGATTTGGCTATATCTTTATGTAACTTATATTCAACCACAGCTTAAAAAATGTATATCTACATGCTTAAATTATAGATATATTTACAAAATCAAGTTCAATATATTTATAAAATAAAAAGGTATCGTTCTGGAAAGTTTAGATTGTTAGGCAGCAGGTGGCTTTATTCTGTGTAGATCAGTGTTGATGTGCGTTTTACTGCAAACATACTTTTACTGCGTTGGTATTTGCATTTTGAAACGTTTAAAGCAGGTGCACTCCTCTTTTCCTTACTATAGAAACAAAATTTGCTTATATTTAGAGTTTTATTTGGACTGCATTGTGCAGTTATTGGTGCTTTCTTTTTGTGGAAGGGTGTAAAGACAGTGGGATAAAGAGCAGATCAACTTGCTGCCTGCGCTCATGCTTTGTGGGACAGGCTGATGGCCTTTCCTTACATGCATCCTTACAGACTAATGGGAGAGAGTTAAAGCTGTGCCCTTGCCTAAAGGTACCACGTACAGGGAGATGTGACACCTCCTCTGTCTGCCCTGCTCTCCAGCAAAGTGCTTCCACCTGGGGCTGTGCAGATGTACAGTGCAGGCAGGGAAGCACACACCCTACCTGGGTAAAAACACCACTTCTGCAAGGGAACCTAGGCTGCTCCCTCAGTCAGAGGTGCTCTAACACCCTGCAGCTGAGGTGCTTGACTTCTGAAGGGTTACGGAGGATGGGAATGTGCACTGCATCTCTTTGCTCTGTGTATCAGCTCCTTGCTGATGTCTGATCCTTCCCGTGGCCAGGTTTGCAAGAACGGTACCAAACAGTAATGAAGTTTGGGTCCGTTATTTTCTTTCACATGTGAAGTGGTTATTGAGAATCCCGGTTAATGAAGAAGCCAGAAGGTAAAGAGGTTCTTGCTGCATTGATTTTATCTAGATTTTTGTAATGATCACACTGAGATATTTTGCTTAAAACTCTTTGTAGATACTACAATATACAACATAACACAGCAAGCCTTTAAACTCATTGTTTCTTGGATTTGAAATCAGATTTAAACCTTGCTTCTAGAAACTCTTGCATACAAATGCTACTCAGGGCCTCATAATTACTACATCAAGGAAGAAAAAATTATATACATTTACATTTAATAGGATGTTGGTTTATGGTGACCCCAGACATCCAAACCACCTCTGTCTCAGCACATGGCCCTCTGGCACAGATGGAAGAATGATGGGGAAGCAGTTCTTGCACCACTGTGATCTACAACACAGAAGCACTGCTGCTATTTTGGAGCTGTCCTAATTCTTTGGGTCATGCACAGGGGCGGTCCCAACAATGCTTCATATGCATCTCAGGCATTCCTGCTACAGAAGGAAACCTCAGAAGCCAGCAGCTCTGATGCTAATTGTTTCAGTCTTTAATCAACTTTATGCATTAAGTCAATAATTTTAGATTGTTCAGCGTGAGGCTTCAAGTGGTGAAATTACTCAAAGCATTCTATAACCAATATTGCATACATTTACTTCATAGCAAGTGGATTGTTGTTCTGTATTTGTTGCCATTTTATTCTCATAAGCTCATGTAAAACATGACTAAATGACCTGCTAGAATTAGCCAGAACATCACAAGTGATTGAAATCTGTTGAAAACGTGCAAGTATGGCACAGGAAAAAGATCTTTATATAAAGACAAAATTATTAAGACAAATTTTCCAAGGTCAGTATCTTAGCAAATCATAATTTATAGTGAAGTTCTGAAACACTGCAAGAGTGGATATTAGACACAGAAACTTTGGCAGTGAAGCATTACCTACTACCAATTCTGGAAAAGTGACAGGCTTTTTAGGGGTACTTTGAAATAAGCAAATAAACCAGACTGAATCACAGCTTTCACAGAAATTCTATTCCAGATCTTTAGTTATACAGAGAAAATGAAATAGTGTAAAATTATTGCATCATAAACTTTAATACACATTTTTAAAGTTTTCTAAGTTACTACGTTCTAGCTACTTGCCATCTCATAATGAGACTTAAATATTTGAGGCTGATGTACATTGATCCATAAATATGAAGAGGGGAGGAGGAATTTCTTAGGCATTACATACCCCTTCCATACTGTGTCTTTCAGAATACTGAAGACAAGATGTTGAAGGCCAAACACTATTAAAAATGTTCTAATTTGAATGTTCATTTGCTCTTTCTGTCCTCTTGAAAACATTTTGCTGATGTTGCCAACACGTTCTGGAAGTGTTTTGTGAAGGGAAGCTTTTTTGTCAAAATGACAAACTTCACATGATCTTTGACACTGAAAATGAGAGTGTTTCTGTTTCTGGACTGTGTTACCAGAGGACAAGGATTTTCTCTGATGCCTGCAGCTATTTGCCAAAACTCGCAGGCCAGTGGAAGGCCAAAAGCTCTTTTCAGTCTTGCAGTTTACTTAGTTTCTTGTCCCTTCATTTCTGATATTCAGAAAAGACCAGACATTTTGGATGTTCCTGAAAAACACAGGTTTTTTCTTTGCTCATGTGAATCTAGACAACCTAGATGATTTTTAGTAAAAGCTATTTTGTCCTTAGTGGTTGTTGTCCTAATTTCCTTCCAGTACTGTACTTTCCTTAGGATTGCTTTCCTGATACTCCCTTTCATTCATACACATTAGAATGTAGGGGTGCTTTGGAAACAAGCAGTAGATATCTATTAAAAAGTGTAGCATCCAAGTCTTCTAACATGAGATGTTAAATAAAATAAAGTAAAACAGTTATGTTAAAAAGAAGTAAACCAAAAGCAAACCTTTCCACAGAATTTGAGTTCTTGTGTTCATCTCTGACTTTCAGGAATCTTAAGAAAGCAGCAGCATTCCAGGTATTCTTTTCTCTTCCTGTTTTGGGGTTTTTTTTGGTAGTTTTTTTTTTTCTACTTATTGTCTTTGAAGTAAGGGATTTCTTTAACTTGTAGGGATTATAACACCGATGGAGTGGGAGTTGGGAGGCTTCATAGCTACATCCTCATTTCTGAAACGTGATTACTGCTATTATTTCTGATTCATGATCTATGATAACAGAGTGAAAAAATACTTCAGTTGGTGCAGTTCACAGTCACTTTTACTAATGATCAGTAAAAGCTTTGTTACTCTTTCCCAATAACCAGCCTTGCACTAGTAAATTTAAACAATTTATGCAGGCTCCCAAGATAAAGGTGACTTTAAAAGGAAGCCAATTATAGATTAAGGAGGTTTTAAGATGAAAAATGCTAGCTCTTAGTTAGTTTGACATGTATGAATTATTTCTTTATTTTGAATTTAACTTAAAAAAATGGATTTTAAACACACAATTCAAAGAAGGAAATGTTGCACTGTTTCAAATGGCCAGTTTTAATACTGGCTAAAGATTTGCAGCACATGTGATTAAAATGACCTTTTAAAAAATATATTCAGCGTTGTGTTTGCTGCTGCATTTGATTGTCAGTTGTCCTGGATACTGACTCACAACAAATGCTAATGCTGAAAACAAAGCTATGCCATCTCTGTAACTGGTGCCTTATGATAAGTTAACTTTTGTTTCTTCTTTATTTCTGTGTTGAGACAGTAGGCATTTAAATAGGAGGGTATTTTTTGAAGTCCCTGTACATTAGAATAAAAATTCTGTATTGCTTGTCCCTGTTCTTCTCCCCATTTTTGTATATAGGAGCTCAGCCTGTGTTCTCCAGTGAGAGGAACTGTCACTAGTTTGACACTGTGAAAATAGTTAGAATTTGCAAGAATATTTTGCAGTCTTTTAGTGAATAAGCCTTTTGTTGTTGTTACCTTTGGCAAACTAATTATTTTTATTTTTAACATAGATAACGTGTTTAAATCAGATGATTCATTGTCTTGCATTGCCTAAATGTAATT
Organism: Oriolus oriolus; assembly: GCA_013400235.1. Lineage (NCBI taxonomy): Eukaryota > Metazoa > Chordata > Aves > Passeriformes > Corvidae > Oriolus > Oriolus oriolus. Next base: position 220,534 of record VXBT01005579.1, read on the forward strand.
CCTACCATTGGTCATTGGAAATAAGCATGGAGGCTTACTAGTAGGGATAAGTACTGTTCAAAATGTAAAGCTCATGGAGCATATCAAACATGAGAACTAATTTGCTTACACAGTAACTGTTGGACAATTAATTGCATGATATTGAAGAAGTAGTTGTTGGGGGTGTGCAGCATTACTGTAACATTGTGCTTCTAGAATTTCAAGAGCCTTGAAATTCCACCAAACCCCTTGTTTGGACAGAGGGCTGCAAAATCCAAAGCACTGAGCAAATAACATTGTTTGGCTTCTTTGGTGTCTGGCTTGTTTGATTACAGTGAAATGCTTCTTTAGGCCTGGCTTTGTGCATGGGTCTAGCCCAGGGGAATTGCACTATTTTCTTCACAAATTTTAATTGGCTGTTAATCTGCTCACTTAGAAGGACAAGAGACTGAAAAGTTGAGCTGTGTAGACAGGGCCATGTTCTGTGAGTAGAAAGATGGACAACACTAACAAATTTTCAGCCAAGAAAAAGAGAGTTTGAGCAGATTGACAGAAGGAGTGAAGAAGTACTGCTGATGGAGTGCTCCAAGACAGTGAAGAATGAGGGAAAATAAACTGGCCAGCTTAACTGGAGGATGTCCTTAGTTCACAAGAGTCTACAGCGCTGTGACAGAGGGGACTGTAGTCAGTAATACTGGGAACTTGCTTACATTTAAAGCCTTATTCTTCACTGCCAGTGTGCAAAAACTCCTTTTACTGGGGTTTCTGTGATCTATACAGGTAACACCTGAACACTATTTAAAAAAAACTTGGTAATTTAGATTAAATTCCTGAGCTAAAGACAAGTTTAGCTTTCAGTTAACCCTGGGAGACAGCTAGTTTTGGCACTCTGATGTAAAATACAACTAAGAGGACAAAGTCCACGTTTAAATGATACATTGTACAAACTACTCATCCAAGCAAAAGCCCACACTACTATCACCAGCCATGTCAAAAGAAATATTGTATATTTAAATGTAAGTTCTGTTTGAGGTTAGAAGCTGCAAGCTGCTTTGTCACATCTATCTTGAGACCTTTTTAAACCTTTAAATTAATTTCTACATACTGACTTAAACTGAAATCTTCCTACAAGCTTCAAAGCATTAACAAATTAGTGATAGAATTTTTGTTAATATAACTACAGCTATAGCAATGCATTCTAGATATCCAGAGCTCCCATGCTAGAAATCAAATTTCTCATATAAATGTAGAGTCTGAAAATCCATTCCTCTTCCAGCTCAGTCACTGGAAGACAGTAATGTTTAATCAGTTCTGAATATGTGTTTAGCCTCACAATCATTAATATAAAACATTTCTAATTTACATTCAGATTTTAATTCAGATGCATGATGCTAATTTATGAGAAGATGCTCTGAAACTTCTTGAAACACCAATGAATATTTTCAAGGAAGTTAATTACAACCTGAGAATGAGAGATTCTGGAGTTGTTTAGGAAAGACAAAAAGTAAAACAAATGAAATATCTCATTTGTCATTGGCTGTTGGTAGATCTCATCAATTAAATTTTTAAAAAAACAGGATGATTTTGAAAATGTTACTAAATATTACACACAATATCTATTTATTTATAACTACACCAGTCTTCACCAAGTGTACTATATCAGAACTCAAGTAACGCTCCTACCAAACAGTTAATCCCATGCCTTTGGAATCATCTTGTTTGCTTAATCTGGCAAATGAAAATAATGGAACGCAAAAGCAATAGTAAAAATAAAATTCTGCATGAACAGGACTGAGGAATGGGGTTTGTAATCAAATCAAACTGTGAACTTAACACCATTCCATATGTTCAGTGGGTCTCTTCTTTATTCTAAAATATTTTTTGTTAGATTTTATTGGAAACTCTGTGAGACTGTTATGGATCCTATGTGCAATTTTAGGTTTGAGTTGTACTGGGTAGGTCTTCAGAAGCTCTGCTGCATACAAGGATTTCCGTTAGAACTGCACAGTGAAGTTTTTGCTCCATCTTTCTTCATTTGTTGTACAATAAGAACAATGAGATTGGATTACTGCCTTGCATCCTATCATTTGCTTCTATTCAGCTTTTAATTCAGAGGAATCATTTGACATATCTTAATAAACATATTCATCAATGTAAAATGTATTTGGGAGAAATACAGTCAGTCACTGACATTATCCTTTAGTGGCAAGAATTAACATTATGGTAATCAAAAATATTAAGAATATATTTTTGCATTTTATACTGCAGTTAAAAGGCAGAATGATTATTTAATGAAATAAAAGTATTGGTATGACAGAAGAGAGCATTGCTGTACTAGACTATTATATAGCAGCTTTGAGTCACACACCAGCAGACTTCAATAGCACATCTGAAGGATGAGACTCATTTTGCTGTCATTGGGGTGCAGAGTTGTACTTTGAAATGTTGCCCGGTGGTACAGGGATGTATTTACCATCTACAAGATGAAAAGTTCAGTATCTTTGGAAAACAGTGATGTGTTTCCCTTGAGATTTCACTTTCACTTTGCAATCTAAATTTTACTTAACGAATTTGATTAATGAGGTGCTATTCCTATCATATACTACGGAATTTAATATCTAAAATTGTATTTTGTCTTTGGACTGGCACACCAAATAACAGGATTCTCAGTGATGAATAACTTCCAATGCCAAATATTCCCACTACTAACCACAACTGTCAGCAATATCAATCATCAGTACTTCAAGCCTGTTGTAATCTTTCATGTCACTGGGATTCTTGATGTCAAAAACTAGTACAGAAAACACTGCCAAACTAATAGGAATCATGTTTTGAAAAAAACCCACAAACCACCAACACAACCTTTTTATGATTCTATTCTGCCAGATTTGTGCTCATCAAAATGAAGGATAGACACTGATACACCTTATTTTTTAATATGGTAAGAGTCACCTCACTGAAAGGCAAACAAAAAGGACCTTTTGCTTTCATTGTTGGTTTGCCCTCACACAAACTATGCTTGCCTTTTTCATGCCAAAACAATATTGTTTTTAACTGTTGACTTAGAGCTTAATCATCTCTCTAAATCCTTGAACTCCCAGCCTCATATTTTGTCTCGAAAGTCACAGATTTGTAACAAAAATGACAAAAACGTAAATTCACAAATAGATCAGTTCTGTCCACATACTCAGTGCAAGCATTAACCATTATAAACTGGTATATTCACAGCTATAAAGACAATTTTTTATCACTCTGGCTGTGCAAAACCTTGATACTGTATTTTAGATGTTAAAATGCTCTCATCAGAAATGTAACACTCTGCAAAATCAATTCCCTCCTAATTTTTCAATCAGTCATCCCAGCTTTGCCAAGCAGAATCAGTGCAATGGTTACAAAATAAAGAAGAGGTTGACTGCATACATGAAAAAGCTTATGAGTACACATCCCAATATTACAAGGCAATTGCGAGATGCTACTCAGGGAGAGACTTGCACCAACTTCAATCTACAGTTTCAATCATAAATGATTTTCAGTACTTTGTTCTATGTTCTCTGCTTTACATTATAAATTTCCTTGAAATGTACATATTGGCTCTGATTCCAGTTTTATTATCATAAGATAAAGTCAAGAAGCGAACTGAGTGTGTTGAATATTTATGAACTAACTTTTTTCTTGACTTTTATAATAGAAAAAATAGTTGGAAAAAATCTCTGGAACCATGCTACAAAACTGCATTGATAATCATTTCCAGATGATTACAATGTGGATTTTAATTTAATCTTGAATTTTTAGTTATCACATCTAAATAGCTTTTAAGATTCCTTCAGTAACATAATTTTGGTTTCAGCTCATACATTTCAGCAACATATCTGTACACCCAAGCACCCAAGCTTAAGGCTGTAACTATACTTCTGAATCTGTAATGAATTTGTAATATAATCCAAAATAATCCAATTGCCTTTTACCAGTCACTCCTTGTCAATTAGAGGAAATGCACATTTGATAAATAGCTATCTATACACACCCATGAGCATATACAAAAGAGAACGTGCATAACAAAGTTTGGACATTATTGGAGTTAGCACTTGTTTAGCTGGAAGTGTCCACAATAAACTCTCAGAAACAGAGCAGTTCTTACCCTGAAAAGTTTCCTTTCATTGTTAGTTCACCCTTTACACTCCACAGCACCAGCCAAGAGAAAAAAAACCCCAGCCTTTGCCATGCAGACACTTGCTCTTGAAGGGCTCATTTGATCACTTTGAACTGCTTTATTATTTTCTCTCACCACATTCTCCACACATACTAAACCTTGTGCTTCCTATTGCTGTCCCTTCTGCTGGCTGTAACGAGCTGCTCCTCTGTGCCTGCAAACCCTGTTTGATGATGCTGGATTGGATTGTTTTAGGAAGCCTGCAGTCAGCCATTCTGGACAAAACACCAAAGAATGCCACAACACAGAGAAGTGCAGCAAATGCCTTCCAGCATTTCATTTCTCAGCAGGGCACTGCGGACCAGCCGTTCCAGCCCTGGAGTACAGAATGGTCGTGGGTGTGACTCTGAGGCGGGGGTAGGAACAATCTCTGAGCTTTGCAACAAAACCAGGATTTTGGCAGGGCTTAGAGTAATGGCCAGTTTCAGCCAATTAGATGAAATTCTGATTGGTCAGAAGTCCTAGTAAAGCTCTCACCATCTTTAATGGCTCAAGGATTTTACCCAGGGGCACTGCAATTCACTTAGGACCTCATATATGCTTTACTGAGGGGAACTGTGTTTTTGTTTTTAATCTGGAGTAAGAGAGATAAAGGGATATGCAGGAAGTTTATCTTACAGCTTTGCAAAAAAAAAAAAAAAA